>QEOT01000398.1:600415-747073 GCA_003123785.1 Pterocarya stenoptera
CCAGTGAAAGGAGGTGTCCTATGCACTAGAAAGCGCTCATAGGTGCACCCAGCTTGAACTGCTCTATTTAAATCTCCTTGGGGCGGTTGAAAATTGTGTTGGAGAAATTCCGTCATTCTGTTCAATGCCCTGGCCATGGCATAATTCCCGTCACCACGAGGCAACTCATCCTCGGGCTCATCAGTCGGCCTCCTTGGTCTAACCATTTTCCTGCCAAAGCATAACTCACAACCCCCACTTAAGTCTTCGGACAAACTTTAAATAAGAGTAAAAGCAACACCCCAAATTAAATAAAATACTACGACATAAAATAAAATAGAATGAAATAAAACCAATCAAAGATAATATCAAATAATAAATTGAAATCATTAAAATAACATATTTCAAACCAAAATAATTTTTAAATCGAAATTTTAAAACTTTCTGATACTCCACCTAAGGGACATGTGGTTTTACCCAGAGCCAAACCGCTCTGATACCACCTGTGACGCCCCGACTTTCACGTACAAAAAGCCTCGGGAATCGTGACGTTAGGATGATGACACACGGTCACACATCCCAACGAACAAGTGTCAAGTGTGTGCAACAAATAAACAGTACAAAAAATAAATACGCAGCGGATAATAATAATTAAGTCACTAGTACCAGAATTTTAGTTTAATACAGATATCCAAATACAAAGCGTTTAAAACATAAACCAAATGTCCCCTAAAATATACAAAAGCTGAAAATAGAAACATAACCCGAGTGATCCCAGATCACTCCTCCGGTGGAGCCAAATCCTCAGGCTCGGCACCTGCATCATCATAACCAAAATCTGCAGTACCATTAAATGGTAGCACAGGTAAGTTATAACCTAACCAATCTCAAAATAAAAACATATTTAAGCAACTAATTATGCATGCCCATGATGCAATATGAAATAAATGCAACACACGCCAAAAATCACGTTTTGGCCCAAAAATATTAACCCGTCATTTTCCCAGAAAATGACACACAAAATCACTCACGCTATTTTCCCAGAAAACAGCCATTTTCCATTTATCCATTAATTCATATGCACCATGGTCTCCCCTATGGACCATCCGCACGTCCTGGCTAATTTACGAGCGATGCCCAGTTCCGCACCCAGTGCGTTCGTGGCCAGGTCATCCTCTAGCCCCCGCCAGCAGAAGGGCCACGGAGTCGGCACGTCCAACGTCCGATCCCGTTGTCGCCCGGCGACAACCCAGGGGACGTCACTCAGTATATTCCGCTCCCGAGTGACCAGAGGAGCTCCACCGAGATAATGCCCCATCTCGGCTTGGGGTCGTGATACACACGCACCCACAAATCCATTTCCTCATGAAAATCCAGTTTTCAAAATAACTACATGATCATGAATGCAATTACACGAAAACCCAGTTTTCATTTTACAGACATGAACATGCGTGCAATATGCAATGTACCAACTCACAATAATCACAACCAACAACCAATCAAAACCCAACATAACCAATCCACAACTTCTCCGTACTCAATCCATCCACCCCCGAATTCTCCTCGGACTCAGTCCGGTACCAACCAGATCACAGTATAAATAATTAGAGCAAAAATATATTTAAATCTCAAAAGATTGTTTAGGAAATACTTACAGCGCTATGAAAATATTTTCGGAGGATCACGGAGGGGCTGGAAGCGCCAAAGCAGCAACTCCACAGTGTAAAAACACTGTGGCCGAAAACACAGTGAACCCAAAATTTACCCGGGGTCAAACGAAGACTTGGGAACGGTAGGGTAGGGCCTATGGGAGGTGGTGAAGCTAATGGTGGTGGCCTTTGGCCGTGGGTGGTGGCCGAAATGGCGGTAGAAGGCCGGAAAGGCCAAATCGGAGGTGGAGCTCGCACGGGCGGCTCCGGCGACGGATCGGGGCCGGGTTTGGGTGGAAAAGCTTGGTATTGGGCCGGTGAAGAAGTGGTGAAGAAATGGTGGCCAATGGTGGCCGGACGGCGGCGGTGGAACGAAAAGAAGCCCACGGCTTCGCACAGTCCACGACGGCTAACGGCGGCAAGGGGCGGCCTGAAAATGAAGGGGGTTGCTCGCCGGTGGCTGGGGGACCGAGTGGTGCCGACGGTGAGGCACACGGGTGGCCGGCGGCGGTGCAGGGGCTGAGAAACCGAGAGCACGGGGGAGGAGAGGAGAGAGAGAGGGTCGGCTGGGAGAGAGGGAGTGCGCGGGAGAGAAGAGAAAAAAGAAAGAAAAAGGAAAGAAAGAAGAAAAGAGGAGGGAAAAAAAAGAGAGATCCGGACATCAACTTGGGTTTCGAAATGATCCAACGAAGAAGATTTTAAAACTACTAGCTAAATAAAATAATTCAAATGCAGTGAAATGCTTAATTAAAACAATATTAATTTTAAACTCCAAAAACAACCCAATTTAAATTAAAGATCACTTTAAATACAAAACAATAAATACTACTAAGAAAACACATAAGAAATTAATTTTCACAACTTAAAATATTATAAAATAATATTTAAAAACTCCCATAAATTAAAATAAGAGAACCAACCACTAAATAATTTAAATTAATCATTCATTAAAATAACACTAAAATACGGGATGTTACATCAGCTGAGCAGAGTGAATGAGAGGGAGCTCTAATCGGCTTTGCGCTTGGGGTGCATAGCTTGGTTCACTGGACAGAGACACGGCGTCGCTGGGCAGAGGAAGGTGACGTGACGAGGGTAGGGGAGGAGGTATTTCGCAATTCGCGGGCTATGAAATTCGAATGGAGTCTGGGACACTGGGGGTCTGAAATTAAAATGGGGAAGAGAAAATAATCCAAACGCACATTTTGTTTTTTAAATAAAAAATGGAAGCCACGTAGGGTGTGCAAAGCTTCTCTGTGGAAGGACTCTCTACGGAATTCTAAGGGCCACGGGTTGAAGGTTGTCCTTGTAATAACAAAAAGCATGCATGCACTTTTTAGGAAAGCTGAAAACCAAAAAGGGAAATCTCAAACATAAGGTAAAAAAGATTAAGGCTTGGTTTGAACATGAGAGATCTGTAAATAATAGTAAAATAGTTTATAAATAATAATAAAATATTTGAGTTGAGATGTTTTATGAGGTTTTGAGAAATGAAGGAGGAAAAACTGAATAAAAATATTATAAAGTTAAAATATTATTTTTATTTTAGAATTTGAAAAAATTTTTGTGTTTTGTGTAAAAATTTATGAAAGTTGTAATAATTAAGTGATGATTAGATGAAAAAGTTAAAATTAAAAATTAAAAATTATTTATATTTGTGATGTTTGGATATTGAGATGAGATAATAGGAGAGGCTTTGAACATTCAAACCCTAAAAGAACCAAAACACCTTTATTGGAGAAGGGAAAGTTGTGTGACAGTGGGATTCAAAGCTCACCAGGTGAAAACGCAGGTGTGACGGTAGATGTGGCTGGCTGACCAAGAATGGGCGGAGGACGACGGATTCTGGGTGGCTGAGCTGATATTAACAGCGGATTCCGGGTGGCTGAGCCGAGATTAAAGGCAGTAGCAGTTTCTGATGGAATAAAGATCAATTTTTTTTTCATCACTTGGTTGAGGAAACACAGTGAATAAAAGAGAGGGAGAAATAAGTGGGGTCTTATTGGGAAGAAATGGACGCTATGCGTGGTGGATCTGAGTGGATGGAGTCAAAGTCAACAATTTCTAAGTTACCGAGTGGTGTTCCGACTTCTCGTTGGTGTCTTCGGTCACAGGTTCCGGCAAAGTGGGTTGGTGGAAAGGGAGACTATGGTGGCTTTGTCGAGTGGCTTCTGGGATTTTTTTTATTTTTATTTTTTGTGCAAGGCTCTGTTGGGTGGCTGAAAATTATGGGTGTCTTGGTTGTGAGAGAGAGAGAGAGAGAGAGCTACAATGGCTTTTGAGAGAGTTGATTTCTGATTTTTTGCTGTGATGAATAATTAGATTTCACATGGGGCTTTCTTGTTGGATGCTGAAAACTGAGGGTGAGATATTGTGAGGGAATAAAAGATTGTAACAGTGAAGATAACAGCTAATTCAGAAATCTTTGGGACGAAGAAACAGCTGAAGGCTGAACTGAACGAGAAAAGAAAAAGCAACAAGGGTTACAAACAGGCAGAAAATGGGAATTTGCTGGAAAACGATGAACGTTATTTGAAATAAATTAGTGAGTGAAAGTTACTGATCATACGAGATAGCCACTTATATAACTAAGGTAGATATATATGTTTGCAATATATATATCGATTTTGGACAAAAGTGGGTGAGTTTAATAATGCAGTGTGTTTCTACATTACAATAGTTAGTGTTGGTTAATGGACACCCAGCTTTTCTACATTACAATAGTGTTTCTTATCCTTTTTTCTTGTCTACAGAAGGGCTTAGCGCTTTGATAGATTTTTGAAAAGCTAGAAGTGATATTCAAGGCATATCAGTGACAAAAGGAGGAACAAAGATTAATTATCTTCTCTTTGCAGATGATTGCATATTGTTTTGTAAAGCAAATCTACAGGAGTGGATGAATGTAGCACAAATGTTGAAACAATACAAAGAAGCCTCAAGACAAAGTATGAATATGTAGAAAACCAATATCTTCTTAAGCAAAGATACTAAGTTGGATATAAAGAATCAGATGGTAAGAGAATGAGATGCAAAATTGAGTTAGTGTAACGCTTCAATCCTGGATGGGTCGGAGAGTTACCAACTGTCACCTAAAATGATATCTCGCAGTACAAAAATAAACTCAAATTTCTTAATTACACATAGGGGTGAATAGGAACCGAGTGGACTAACAGCCGCCGACGGAGATCAACCTCCGAAGTTAGGAACTGGTAGAAACCGGTTGAGAACCAGTCTACCAGCAGTAGAAAAGAACCAAAACAGATGTCGGCTAGTTCGGTTCAGGTTTGAACAAGGATTATGTTGCCGAACAGGCCAATATAATATATATATATATTTCTGCTAAAAAATGACGCAGTTCAAATGAAAAGCGTCATTTTGTTTTAAATCATATGAAAAAAATAAAGGAAATGACACCAACATTTCTGAGTTAGGGTTAAGACTTGCATCTAGTTGAATTAATCTAGATTATTTATGTGTGGTTGTGATTTGTGTGTGGTTCTTATTTCACTGATTTTGTGTGTTGAATTATTTGTGATTTGTGAATTATTAGTCGTCCATCGATGGAGGTAGTTGTGATTTGTGATTTACAATCACTAATTGCATGATTTACGTTCATTAATATAGAACTACAGATAATGAGATCGACCCAAATCCATGATTATTTTCATGCCCTGTTGCTAAGAGTCTAAGACTGACCACTAATCTGTGTAAATTTGTGTGTACATTAAAGTCTAAATCTGTGTCACTGTATGTATGTAAATGGGTAAGTATAGTCTAAATTTGCCATTTGGGATTTTTGTTGAATTAGTTCCCCAATAAACTAAATTATTATTTGTGTAAGTATAGATGGTATAAAATATTTGGAGCACATTCTTGGGGTTGTGAACATTAATCCGAGATCTATTCTACTGTCAGTCTGTCACTGTGAGTGTTCCTACTTCTTACTTATAGTTCTTAATATGTTTTAGATGAGAAAGAATTATTATTGTTAAATTATGATATTCTAATTTGTAATTATAATTTGTGTTCTGCACTATGTATAATGTACATGTAACATTTATGTCTTGGTTTATAAATTAGATGGATTATTTGTCGACTCCAATTGATGTTGATTCAAATGAACCAATTAACTTAAGAGATGATTTGAAGGACACCCAAACATCAAAACCCCTAGTGCCCCTACAAGTAGTACTTGTCGATTATCTAAGTAACGGAAAGGAAAGTATCCATCGATCGTATGAGACCATTTTATGAAGGTGGAGAATTGTCCTGTAGATGATCCAAAGGCTAAATATAATTATTATGGCAAGATGTATGCTTGCCACTCAAAGAAAAATGGAACTTCAATAATGCAAAATCATTTGCCTTCATGTCCAAAAAATCCTCATAAATGTGGGCCTTTGGATAGGTATAAAAAAATATTAGTAGGTGAGGCAACATCTGAGGAGGGGGTTAGAGAGAGTGATGGTGGTACATTAAGGAGTCTTGTAACCCACAAATATAGTGAAGAGGATGTGAGGTTGGTGATTGCAGAGATGGTAATTATCGATGAGTTGCCATTTAGAGTTGTTGAAAGACAGAGATTTAGAAAAGTGTGTTGGTCTTTTGAATTCTCGGTTTAAAGTATCATGTTGTGTCACTGTTGTAAGAGATTGTATGAAATTGTATAAATTAGAAAATGGAAAACTTAAAAATGTGCTTAAAGATGGTGGCATGAGGATTTTGTTGATGACTGATACATGGATATCGGTACAGAATTTTGATTATATGTGTCTAAATGCACACTTCATTGAAAAGGATTGGAAATTGTAGAAAAAAATCATTAATGTTTTTTAAACCCTTATCATAGTGGAGATACTATTGGGAGATATGTAGAGTAATGCTTGCTTGATTGGGGACATTGATATAATATTTACTGTAACTGTCAATAATGTAAGTTCAAATGATACTATAATTCATATTTGAAATAGTTTTTGTCGGGGAATGTGTTGGGGGAAAGTATATACACATGAAATGTTGTGAATAAGGGTTTGAGTGAGTACAATGACACCATCACAATGGTTAGATGTAGTTAGATATATGTGCTCATCCCCCACATGATTAAGAAATATTTAAGAGATGAGTAGAAAAAAAAAATTGATTGTAAAAAAATGTTGTATTTTCTTACAACCTACATAATATTGAAGGCAGTTGAGAAGTTTGAAAAGGCTTTCAGAGGGATGTAGAGTTAGGATTATAATTTGCTCTCTTACTTTGGTAGTGGGCAGATGGGGCCTCTTAAAGCTAAGGAGTAGGGGACAATGTGAGTGTTTGTTAAGCTTTTGGAAATGTTTTTTGACACCACTAATAAATTTTCTGAATCTTAATATGTGACCGCCAACACCAGGATTTTAGAAATTTGTGATCTCCAAAATGAGTTGATCATGCTGAGCGAGAGTACTAATATTGTGAGTTATGGGCCCACTTACTTCTACTCCTATAAGCTAGTACTAACACAACTAACTCCTTCCATAGCACATTACTAGAAACCTCAGGGCAAGTCATACTGATCAACCCTTCAATCCACCAAAAACTATTGCAACCCACTCATAGGTATTTACGCTTTATTAACTCCCATACTTGATTATGCTATCCACCGTTGATCCCTCAGCTTCAACTTCCAAGATTTTATAATACACTATACATGGCAACCCATCAATCTCTCTTCAAGTTAAATAACAATGTCCTTAACTCACCCAACTTGACGCTTCATTTCCAGAGGAAAGTATAGTCTCAAAAATTTAAATTCCTATGTGATCTCAAGTCACAATTAATTCCTGAAAGTAATCACAACAATTATTGCCAACCATCAATACATGGAGTAACCCGATTCGATTGTACCCTTCAATCAACTCCTCAAAAATCAAGGCCAAAGTCTTTTGAACCTAATACAGTCACATCATCTCCTCTTCAACACCTACTGAAGCCACTTCTTCCAACAAAATGCGATTACAACATATACTCTCCGAAATCCATACACACTCACCACTACTACGCATTGATCTCATGCACTCTTAGCCGAAACCAAAAATCCTCCAAACGTGCAAGTGGTTCATCATTATCATTTCCATCTCCATCAGCTGAACCTATATCCTTGAAAAAATAACAAGAATCTTTTTCCTAGATCCACACCATCTATTATCC
Source organism: Pterocarya stenoptera (assembly GCA_003123785.1). Taxonomy (NCBI): domain Eukaryota; kingdom Viridiplantae; phylum Streptophyta; class Magnoliopsida; order Fagales; family Juglandaceae; genus Pterocarya; species Pterocarya stenoptera. The sequence goes on from QEOT01000398.1 coordinate 608,227, forward strand.
TTAAATTTGATACGGATCAATCCTAAAACTTGCCACAAAAACCTCGAACTAATAACAATCATTTTCCGAACTAGATCGGCATCTTCAATTCTCAGAAAATACTCCCATTGAAAATCCTTATATCAGTAACCCAACTCTGACCAACTCCATTTAATGGTCACCAACTAATCAATCTCCAAAATAAATCAAACTAGCACACCAAGCTTGCAGAATTAAAAACTTAAATCTTATTACAAATCAGTCCTTTAACTCTGCAATTCTAAAACCTCAAACAAGATAAGAATCCTTCCCCGAAATCCTCAAGATCGATGACCTTAAATCTAAAGCATTCACCTTATAAAGCTTACAAAATTCTAAAATCTCAAATGTTGTCAACTGCTTATCAAAGACAACTTATCAAAGTCGGCAAGATCTAAAACTTCCAATTTAATAAATCTCACAAATGCTTGTTGAACCTACCACCTTCAATCCCATAAACTTATTTCCTAAGAACTGTAGGGCCCCAAACCTTAGATAACTCCTCATAATTCTATCTTCAAAGTTCATTGAACTTACAACCACCTATTCCAAAGACTCAACACATAATTCTATGAAACTAAGACCTCATTAGTCTAAGCGAACTAAAACTATTCCCAACTCAGCTGTGACTTGAGTTCCTACTCCATAAAATTCACCTAGACTATGCCATTCTCGAGTCTCAATATTAAAACAATCAATCGCTAAGAGTTCAGGCCTACTACACTAAATATTAATGCCTAACAATAGTATCTAAGGTCGTACCATCTTCCTGCCATAGCGTAACCCTTAACCCACTTAAATCTCCAGACAAAATGTAAATAAGAGCAAAAGCAACACCCAAATTAATTAAATTAATACAACATAAAATAAAATAGAATAGAATAAAAATAACTAAGTATAACAATATATAATAAATTAAAACAATTAAAGTAACATACCTCAAACAAAATAAAACCAAAACAAAACGAAAATCTCTCAAATAAAATAAAATTCCATAAATAAAATAACATACGACAAAATTAATAAAACCATGAAGAAGTACACAATAAATAATTAAAACAAATAAAATAACCGTCCATAAAATAAAACACTTAAAATAAAATAGCATACAACCAAATAGATGAAACCAATAAAAACAACAACAAATAATAAATTTTAAAAAAACCATTAAAATAATATACTTCAAATCAAGATAATTTTAAATCACAACTTTTAAAACTTTCTAGTACTCCACCTAATGGACATGTGGTTTTACCCAGAGCTGAACTGCTCTGATACCACCTGTGAGTTATGGGCCCACTTACTTCTACTCCTATAAGCTAGTACTAACACAACTAACTCCTTCCATAGCACATCACTAGAAACCTCAGGGCAAGTCATACTGATCAACCCTTCAATCCACCAAAAACTATTGCAACCCACTCATAGGTATTTACGCTTTATTAACTCCCATACTTAATTATTATCCGCTGCGACTCTTTGGTGCTCTCGTGGCACGTTGCACACACTTTAGCACGTATCGTTGGGATGTGTGACCCGTGTTGTCATCATCCTGACGTCACGATTCCCGAGACTTTTTGTACGTGGGAGTCGGGGCGTCACAAATATTTGTTTGAGGAGCATGTTCATAAATATGAGAACAAATTATGATAAGTATTGGGGGTCATTAGATGGGATGAACTTGCTCATGTTGCTTTCAGTTGTGCTTGATCTACGATGCAAATTAGGGCTTCTTACTCTCCACCTGAAGAAAGTTCCTGATGAGTTTTATGTCGAGGAGTTGGTGTCATTTAGGTATTAGCAGATTTGTATGTGGAGTATAATGCTACATTTGGTTCCACCACGAGTACTCGGGCTGATGAGCACCCTCCGACATTTAAAACAATGAATGATGGTGATGGCAAATGTGAGACAAAATGGTTCTACGAATGGTATAAAACATCTTTCACCATGAGATCTACTATTGCCAAAACAGAAGTGTATTTGTATTTATCAGATGGTTGTGGAGTACTCAGCCCATCGTTTGACTTGTTGACTTGGTGAAAAATTAATAAGCCTAACTATCTTATATTTGCGAGGATTGCAAAAGACTTGTTGGCCATGTCTGTTTCCACAGTTACATCCCAGTCAGCATTTAGTACGGAAAGTTGTGTGCTTGATCCTTTTTGGAGTTTGTTGACTCTAAGAACTATTGAACCACTCATTTGTGTTCAAAATTGATTAAGGCATCCGTCAACAACAATTAATATCCGGGAGGCTAGACAATTTGTTTTCATTTATTTATATTATTATTATTATTATTTTTTTTTTGCATTGTTGCTATGTTTAAGAAAATTTATTTTTATTTGTAATATGTAATACTAAATAGTAAACATCTAGTGGAGTTATTTTTATTTATTTTTAATTACGTAGTAAGTAATAATATAATATACTTAGTATTAGTATTATAGTTATTGTATTAGTATTATAGTTATAGTAAGTAACATCTATTGCTAATTTATTTATTTTTTATACATAACATTAAAAATGATATTAAAATAAAAATGAAACTTAAATATAGAAATAGTGATGTAGAAATAGTTTAAAGTAAATTAAGCATTTAAAGCAATCCCAAAAGACCCAAAGTGATCTAAAGGTAGTGTCTAAAATAGGCCCAAAAAATGGCTCAAATCGATAATAGACCGATGAACTGGTCAGAACCGATCCGGCCGGTATCCCTTGCCGCATTCGGCCAGTTCGGTCGGTTTCACCAGCACAAAAACTACAAGTCAATAGGTTCGGTTTTCACCCTAATCCTTTCCCACATTCGGCCGATTAGATCGGTTTCACCACCATAACAAACTGCAAGCCGATTGGTTCCCTTTTTGGGAAAAATCGAATAATTATTTAGGTTTTCACCCTTAATTATACATAGATCTCCTTGTTTTAAACCATCTACTCCAAAATAATTAATTAGGAACATCATAAAGTCTCAAAATAAACATCAATCTTCCAAAATACCAAGATAAGAGAGCAAAACAAAATTACTGAATAAAGTCTCCAATAATCAAAGTACCCTTTTTATACTTAATCTGCTATTCTCACACAGTCTTACCCATATTTCATATTCTTGATTCTCAGTTAAAACATCCAAAAAATCTGAAAATATTGTGGAGATATAGGGTGAGTTATCAACAACTCAGTAAATAGATAATAGAAACTAGTATGTAAACACAAACCTTTTCACAAAGTTCAAAATGCAGAACAAAACATTTTAATTCCATAATTCAGATCCAAACATGTTATCAAAATATCAGAGCGACAGTTTAAAATGTTCATATTCAAAATTCATTTGGCACAACATAACTGCATATCATATCAAAGCATCATATTAGAACAGAGACCATGTTTAACCACCGTGGTAGAGTTGTGCTATCCCCGGTGGCCAAAATAGACAGTATCAAAATATAAACTTCCCCTATCATTCTATGAGTCCTGAGTGTGAACCCAAGAAAAACCACATAGAAAAATCACTTTGTTCCAAAGTGGGTGCACTAAAAAACATATATGTTTGTACCAACCATGTAACAGAGGCCATAGTTTTATTCTTGTTGTAAGGTCAGAGAAAAACAGAAACAGAACCAAATATAGAATTAGAATGTCATGCAATGGTTTTCAGATGCTACATTATATCAATACAGAGTATTGAACAGAGTCATATCATCTTCACATTATCAAAACAAATTTAGAGCATCTTCACATAAGCAAGCAAAAATTTTGAGTTTCATATCCGCTTTTTTTGCACATTTCAGAAAACAGAATGCCAAAATTATGCTCATATCTACACCAATCATGACAAAAATATCTCTCTTTTCTTCTTCAGATACAATGAGTGATGCATGAAAAAATGACTGAGGTTATTTCAAATTTTCTTTTTGTAACAAAAATGCATATTTTTCACAAATCAACCTATGCCAAGCCTAGAATAGGAACCATGCTTACTTGAACTTTTTAACTTTTCTGAATTTTCTCACAATTGTACTAAATGAATATCAATCATCACTTATAAATAGAAATGTAACTTATTTAAATCTATAATTAAACACGTATTTTGATATTTAAGCCCGAAATACTAAAATAACCTATTTTTCCTAAAAATCTAAAATTCTTGTAGCCCTAAAATTCATCCATATCCACTTAATTTCTCTGACTAATATATTAAACTCTAAATTATTTCTGTAAAATAAAGTTTTTGGAGTGACTTCAAGTAAAATAAGTCCAACTTAAAATAGTTTCTAAAATAATTAATTTGAGCCTATTAAAACTCAAGTTGAAATTTGAATAAGCCGCACTGCAACAAAAGTCCGTGAGAGTTTAGCCAATCTAAAATATCCAGGTCATTTTGGTAAATATACTTAAAAGGGTTCAAAACCTTTACAAGATAGCTACACGACAAATGGTTTTTAAGGGCAATCTGGGCTAACATGAGGCTTCAGTCATCACTTTCTGTGGTTGTTTTCGAAGAGGTGGTGGGCAAATTGAGCTTCAGCTTCATGGCTCCTTGATGCAAACTGTCATGCGTGGGGATTCTTTGGTTCAACTACTTGGTGGTTAGGCCATTGGTTTATGTGGGCTTGGTGATGCAAAGTGAGTCTCACAGTGGCTGTGTGTTGGTCGAATGATAAGGTTGGTCGCAGCTTTGTGGCTCATGTGGTGCATGCTTGCTTCTCTGTTTTGGGTTGCCTAAAACAGGGGCTTGATCGTTGGCGATTTACGATGGCTAGAGACAGGGGTCTATGGTGGTGTAAGGCAGAGGCTTGAAACAATGGGCTTGGCAGCTTTCATCGTGCATGAGCCTGATAAAATATTAAATGGGCTTTTGTAAACTCTAATAATCTACCATAATAAATTATGGGCTCGAGGTCTTTCCCAAATATTTACTCGACTAGTCTAACTTGGCTTCTATAATATTGGTTCATTGATATTCTCCAAATCATCAACTACACCTTAGCGATTTTAAAATAAAATTTTGGGCCTAACTAAATTTCAATAAAATTAGCTTGCAACTTATCCAATATGGCCCATTAAACCTATTTTAAGCCCAATTATTTATCCATCTTTCATCCTTAATGAATTTCGGGTCAGATTGTTACAGTGGAGATTTTGAAAATACCTAGGGCTGCCCTCAATGGTTGGGAAATCAAAATAAAAGGCAGTTAGAGGGATAAAAGAAATAGTATGGAATAAAGTGCATATTTATAATAATTTTCTTACCCAAGCAGGTAAGGAGATTCTCATCAAAGCTATGATTCAAGCTATACCTACGTATGCTATGAGTGTGTTTAAGTTTTCAAAGTAATTAAGTAATGAAATCTCTGATATAATGGCAAGATTTTGGTGGGATCATATGAAACAAGATAAAAAGATTCAAAGGAAGAGGTGGGATCAAAAGGGCAATTTAAAAGCTGAATGAGGGCTAGGGTTTAGGGATATATATTGTTTTAACCAAGCTATGTTGGCTTAGCAATGTTAGAGACATCTTACAAATCCTTCTTCTTTTGCAACTAGAATTGTGAAGGAAAAGTACTATAAAGGAGGGACTTTCCTAGAAGCAAAGCTAGGCGCATGTCCATCACAAATACAGAGGAGTATTTGGGGTTCTAGAAATTTACTTAAGGAAGGATTAAGGTGTAGAGTAGGGAATAGTAACAAAATAAATATTTGGAGAGATAAGTTGTTGCCTATACCAAGTACATTCAGTGTGCAATCTCCAGTGAAAGTTCTCAACAAGGAAGCCAAATTGAAGGAGCTTATAGATAGAGAAGAAGGATGCTAGAAGAAGGATTTAATTAATGAGATATTTGATGAAAGGGAGGTAGGTATCATTTGTAGTTTGCCTTCTAGTAGATTGGGATTGGATGATAAATTGATTTGGGGTCCAACAAAAAATGGTCTTTTCTTAATTAAGAGTGCATACCATTTGGAAGTTGACACGAGAAGTAGAAGTAGAGAGAGAGGAGAATCATCAAGCAGTAAGGGTGACTCTATAGCATGGAAGAAAATATGGGATCTAAATGTGCCAAATGGGGTCAAAGTATTTATTTAGAAGGCAGTGAATGATGCTTTTACATCTAAAAAGAAGTTGTTCATGAGAAAGATAACATATAGTGCTAACTGTCCTATTTATGAGACAATGGAGGAAACCAATTTGCATACTCTATGGAGTTGTGTTGCTTCCACTGATGTGTGGGCTGAAATCCAAAGTCCAGTTCATAAACACAGTAGCAATGAGGATAATGTTTTCAGCATATGGGAGAGCTTGGTGAATAGACTGAAACAACATGAAGTGGAGGAGGCTGCTGTAATGTTTGGAAGAATTTGGCATAGAAGGAGCAAATATATCTTTGAATAGAAGTATGAGAGCCCGAGATCATTAATTATTGAGGCACACAATCAGTTAAAAAAGTTTAAATAGGCATAGAACATATTGATCAAGCAAAATAATAAAGCTGGAAGGGTAGACAAAGTTGTTTAGTGTCAGAAGCCAATTGAAAAGGGTAGACAGTTGTTAAGTGTCAAAGCTTTATTTCTCTAATCCCTAAGAAGAAATCTCCTCAGTCAGTATCAGATTACTGACCTATCAGCCTTTGCAATGTCTTTTACAAGATCATCTCCAAAGTAATTGCAAATAGACTAAAAGTCATTCTGGCCAACATAATTTCCCCATCCCAAAGTGCATTTGTCCCAAGATTAATTTATGACAATGTGGTTGTTGCATAGGAATTGCTACACTCTATGCAAACCAGATTAAAAGGAAAACGTAGGCTTTATGGCTCTTAAACTTGCCATCAGTAAGGCATATGACCGAGTGGAATAGGAATTCTTACATAAAGTGATGATTAAAATGGGCTTTGACAATTCATGGGTAGACTTGGTGATGCAGTGTGTCACCACTGTTAATTATTCAATTTTAGTTAATGGTATCCCTCAAGAGTCTTTCTCCACATCTAGAGGAATCAGGTAGGAAGACCCTCTCTACCCCTACCTTTTTATCATATGTTTGAATTCCTTAGCCATAGCCTTAACTAAGCTGAGTTGCAGGCCAAATTACTGGGATTCCAGTGCTCAAGGTGCCTTAGATGTGAACCATCTATTACTTAAAGATGATAGTCTGGTCTTTTGCAGATGCAACCCAGCAGAGTGGAGTAGACTTTAGAAATTTCTCAGCAACTATGAACAAGTATCGAGACAAAGACTTAATCTTGACAAAACCTCTATCTTCTTCAGCAGCAACACCAAACTTGAGATCCAACAAATCATTTTACAACAAGCAAGAATTAAAGCCTTTGGCCCTTTTGACAAATATCTAGGATTACCATCCTATGTGGGAAGACACAAAACCAAAGCATTCAATTCAATCTTAGATAGGATCAAGACTAAGATGGCTAGTTGGAAGATCAATATGCTGCCTCAGGTTGGGAAAGAAACCTTACTGAAATCTATCCTACAGTCAATTCCTACTTATAGTATGGGTATTTTTAAACTCCCCAAAAGCATTCTAAGACAACTTAACCAACTCATGCAGTTATTTTGGTGGGGTCAAAAAGGTAATAGATCCAAACTCCATTGGTTAAGTTGGCAGGCTCTTGGAAAACCAAGCATAGTGGGGGCTTGGGTTTTAGAGATTTTGAATTCTTCAATCTAACATTACTGGCTAAGCAATGTTAGAGGATTCTTCAAAATCCCTATTCTCTTGCTGCTAAGATACTCAAGGCTAAATATTTCTCTGCTTCAGATTTCTTTTCAGCCAAACCAAGAGCCAATGATTCATATGTTTGGAGGAGTGTCCTTTCAGCAAGGCCAATTCTTACTAAGGGTCTACTATGGAAAGTAGGAGATCGGGAAAAAATCAAGATTTGGCAAGACAAGTGGCTTCCATGCCCATCAACTTTTAGAGTCCAATCTCTTGTCAGTATCCTGAGTGCAAAGGCATCAATTCCGGATCTTAGTTATCCAGATACAATGTAATGGGGATACAATGCAATGGGACCTTCCTCTCATCTATGCCATTTTCTCAGCTTTTGAGGTTAGCTTAACTAGCAAGATGACCATTAGTCCATGTAGAAGCCAAGATGTACTAACTTGGAGATGCTCAGGAAATGAAAAATTTTCAATGAGAAGTGCCTACCACCTACAAGGCACCATGAAGTATGATAGACTTGGGCAATCATCAGGACAGGCCCATACCTCGAGCTTCTGGAAAACAGTTTGGGGTATTCAGGCACCCCAAGCCACAAAATCCTTTCTTTGGAGAGCAGCTAGTGAATCCCTTGCGACTAATCTTAACTTGCACAAGAGAAAGGTGGTGGAGTCCCCACTCTGTCCAATTCGTTCCATGTTCCCTGCATCAGTTGCACATGCCCTTTGAACCTGTATAGCAGCCCAAGATGTGTGGTGTATGAGTTCAAGAAGGATACAAAAATTGGGTGTCCATAGTGGTTCTTTCAAAGAAATAATGCTGCCTATTATGAACCAACTATCCCCCTTAGAATTCATAGAAGTAGCTATTACTGCAAAAACCATTTGGCCTAGAAGGAATACTTGGCTATTTGAGCAGCAATTCCGTTCCCCCTTCAAATGTCCAAGGAAATCCAAGTAGAGTTGATTGCTATTGGCTCATGGCTACAAAGGATGGAAAAACAGGTTAAGGTCTAGATGCCTCATAGCACTCAATGGTCTGCGCCTCCACCAGATTTCTTCAAAACTAATTGGGATGTAGCCATTGACAAAGGCACCTCGAAACTAGTAATTGGTGTAGTTATTAGGGATTCAACTGGATTAATTATAGCCTCTTTATGCTCATCATGCCCTTGAATCTTGATCCACTTCTAGGGGAAGTAGTAGCTGCTCTTAAAGCCACTTCTTTGTGTGTGGAACTAAGTTTACACCAGCTCATCCTAGAAGGAGATTCTCTTGTTGTGGTAAAGGCTGTCCAACATATTGATGAGAGCTAGAGCTCCACTGGAATGGTTATTAGAGATATCAAGTTCTTATTATCGAAGGTCCATGAATGGTCTATCCAACATATCCCTATGGAAATCAATGAAAATGCCCATGTTTTGGAAAAATTCATTCTGAATTGCTCAAAGGACTATATTATTATTGAGGATTATCTCCATGTATTCATCATTTTCATTAAATCAATGAAATTTGACCTTTCAAAAAGAAAAAAAAAAAAAAAAAGCCAATTGAAAATGTCTGTAAGGTTAATTGGGATGCAGCTCTAGATGGGAGTTGGTGTCATTATAAGGGATTAGTAGGGAGAGGTAATTTCAAACTCTTTGTTGAAATGAAGTAGCAGTACCAACACCACATGTAGTAGAAATAAAAGCCCTAAGGAGAGCTATGGTTTTGAGTACAAAATTGGTCTACATGTAGTGGTTTTTTTAGGTGATGCAAAATTAGTAATTGATGATTTTAAAGCCCAGGGGAAAATTGGTCCGACCATGGCCAGCTTATTGAAGACATCAAATGTTATAAAAGGGCAGACAACAATGGTTTTTCATATTCACTCCATGTGAAGGTAACAATGCAACTCATCTAATTGCTAGACAAGCATTATCATGTGAAGGGGAGGTAGTATGGATAGAAGAGTGTCTAGATTTCATTAAAAATTGCATTCTTTTGGAAAAATCATGTAGTGATACTATCCATAATTCATGAATGAATATTATTTTAAAAAAGAAATTTAGAATCTGATTCAAAATTGAGAAAAGGCCCATTCAATGAATCAGGTAATTCATGAAAATTATAAATCTGTTATTTTAGTTAATAAAGAATTCAAACATTTAAAATTATGTATAAAACAGTTTCAAATAATTCATTGATTACTTTCAATAAGAATCTTAGATGGGTCTAAATAGTGTTAAAAAGAATATTTACGAGTATAAACAGTTTCATGTGTGCGAAAAACAAAGCATAATTCACATATTTGTCATCAAGTATTGTCATCTTTTTCCTCAAATAGTCTCATCTACGAAAAAGATCAATGTTATTAAGTTGAGTAATCCTACTCTTCATCAATTTTCTCATTATCCTCATATCATCTCATGATGTGGCATTAGATGATTGGAGACTATTTATTATGTTTTACTTATGAATCTATCATTTAATGTCACATCATGGATGATGAAAGAATGATGAGAAAATGGATAATGAGTAAAATATTTCTATTAAGTTATAGGGACATGATAATGATTGTAACAACCCCCTATAAATTTAATAGAGGAATTTCTTTAGGCTTGAGGAATCTCGTAAAACCAAAAAGTTTTCATAAACCGACCCAATCGCGTAGGTTTTAATCTGCTAGTATAGTCAGTTTCGTTACTCACTATGGTGTTAGAAATGCGATTTTATTTATTTGAGATACTTAGAAGTGTAAGAATGAGAAACAATCTATGCCATTAGTTTCGAATGAATATTTAAGATTTTAGGGCGCAATAAAACCATTTTTTATTTCCAGAATAACACTTGTTTGAAAATACGTTTTGATTATTTCAAGGCACTTCAAATTTCGATAAACGATTTACACTTTGATGATAGTGTTAACACTTAAGATTTTACAGTGTAAAGTTATTTTTCACTTTTTTCAAAGTGAATAGTAACCTCGATGTTAGCACATAGAGCAATGTTTTCAAAATCACAGTGTGAAATATCTAAATTAGGTCAGAGAAGTTTTATTTGGATATTTGGCAAGATCTTAGCCTATGATGCCCTCAAACCTCCTCTAGTGATGGAACAAAGATTTTAAGTGTTGGAACATGCAACACAAGATTACATATCCTCGTTCATGACAATTAATATGCAATACATCCTAGAATGTAACTAATAGTTTGCAATAATCGCAGCAGAATAAGGGTGACTAAATATAACTCATGCCAGAATGAACTAAAACATCACAATAGCATTAATAACTATCATAAGTTCGAACGTAAAGGTAGCATATCCTTAATACAATATACTTAAGATAACAAGTCTCCATGGTTAGATTAACTCTTCCATACGCTTTAAAGTATATAAAGTTAAAGTTATGAACACCAAAATAAGGTCTAATCTTCGATCAAGGTCTAGCTCCTCTTCAATTAGTCGGATCCATCGGTCCATCTTCGTCTGGTCTTGATACAACTTCTACATTTTCGGAGAGAATGGTAGTAGGACTACCACAGTGAGATTCCTTGAAATCTCAGTAAGCTAACAACCAACATACATAAAGATAAATTATGCATGATAAATATGAAATGCATGTAATGCAGAAAATCAATGTTTGTCTCCCATCCAGATTCTTCAACATTTTCAAAAAAAATTTGATGCACATTTTCTTATAGAAAACATCTTTCAATTCAACTTTAAAAAATATAACACTTCATCACCATTAAGATTAACTTCATAACGTATAATATCATCACAGTTCCCTATATACACTATGAATACTTGTTGGTGATCGTAGTACAACTCATGTTGAAACTATATTGTCTACAGACTCATTCTCAATACATTGGTAACATAACATCATTATCATCATAACATCATAATATATACACCTACCACCCTTAAGTGCCATAAAATTTGACTCGCTCCGGTATTCTTTAAAAAGAATCCATTCAAAACTTGTTGATTGTCATTCGTCAACCTAGGGGTTACCACTCCTTTTTTATTCAAGTGGACAAAAGAATTCCACTAAGATAATTTCGCATCCTAGCCTTTGGGGTCGTGACAAAAATAAGTTTTCATGTTACGTTTGAAAATAGTTTTCATGACATGTGTTTATAAGTATGTTTCACTTGAAAATGATAAATTTTGTATAACATGCTCAAACGATGAAAATTGCACATGTCATGTAAGTAAGTAGTCATATACTCAATATATCGTATAAGATGATGGTTCATGCTTAAATGAAATTTATATCATGAATGTAGCATTTATCAATAAATCAAAAATAAATTATCAAAATGTAAGTTAGAGGCCAATTTACAAACTTTTCGAGTTAGAGAATCGATGTGGCTGTAAACAAAGTTATTCAAAGTTAGGATTTAAACTTCTAAAGAAGACGTTCATAATCAAAACGGTTCAAGAATTGGTATTTCCAAAACTGTCCCTAAACTTTCCAAAATTATCACTAAGATTCTAAATTTTTACTATTTGCAACTTAGCTCTAAAATTCACTAAATTTCACAAATCTCATATTTTCTATGTTCTAAAATCATCTATGTCTTTAGAATTGCAAGATTTAAAGAACAACTCTCATATTTTGTATGTTCTAAGATCATCTATGCCTTTAAAATTGTAAGATTTAAAGCACAACTATGTCAAACTTACCCAACCTGTGGCATGCATCCTCTGAAAGCTTATGTGTGATTTCATCTATAAAACTTCTATGGATGCATGTATACTCAAATTCATCATGTTCCAACTATAATTATAACCTTGGGGATAAATTAAAAACTTAGACTTAACTCCTACAAGCTCATCCCAACACTTAAGCATGGATTGAGGCCAAATTACCACTAAAGCATCCATTAAGCATATACATGATGTTTCTAGCTTTTCTTTACCAAGGAAATCTTTAGAACCTAATTAAATCATGCAATTTCATTTTTATCCCAATCACAAGTTTTTCAAAAATATAATCATCATCTTACACTAACTAGGATTAATTAAGGAAGCATGCTCCAATGACTTTTATATTTTTAAACATAAACGTGAGAAATGAGGTTTGATGGAATTGCAAGAAAAATCAAGCGATTTAGCCTAACTATGTTTCGATCTTGTCATGACTCACCTAGTTGTGATGTGTTTTAATTTTTTTTCAATTTAGATATTTGGTTTTAGGATAAAATTTACACGAGGAATGTAAATTTTGGTGAGTTTTGGAGTTAGGAGGTGAAATCCTTAAGTTAGGGGTAAAATGGTTATTTTTCCACAAGTGGAGGGTAAAATGGTCATTTTACTCTAAGATAGTATTTTTATGTTTCTAAACTGTTAGTGATGAGTTTCTGATGTTTAGAAATCTCTACGTACAATTTCTCATATTTCGCACATTTTTATCTGTCACGCAACAATCATTATAAGTTAGCTTCTAACTTATTGTTAGATTATTGTGTATGTGTGTTGGTATGTGAACATTTGTCTATGTTCTTACATTATTATATATGCCATGGTATGCCATGTAACTACATGTATGTCTGTTACACATTATATTCTATCACGTAATATTTATTTGTTACACATTATATTCTATCACGAAAGATTTATCTATTTCACGTTATGTCGTCTCCCAAAAACTTTGTTTGTTTCATGTTATACCATGTTATGAAACATTTGTATGTTTCATGTTATGTTACGTTACGAAGTGTTTGTCTATTTTATGTTGTGCCATATCATTCATCTTACGTAAATGTCACATTACGCTATGTCGTGTAATTTGTCATTCCATTTCAAGTCACATTATGTCTCGAGTTCGAAGTATGTCTACAAAACAGTGTTTTCCAAATCTAGTGATCAGGTTACGTCCACATACAGTCAAATTATTGTTCAAGTGATCATTATTTTGAAACATGGTGGCAACCCCATGAGATAAGACTACACCATAATAGAAATCTCATGAGACAAGACAACATCATCATGGTAATCCCATGAGATAAGGACATTGTGGTAACTCAATGATACAAGAATATAGTTCAGTTCATGAAGTTATTTCACGTTCAAGTTCATGTTTAATTTCACATTAAGTTCATGTTCAGTTCATGTCAAGTTTCATGTTCAGTTTCACGTTCAGTTCATGTTAAGTTTCATGTTCAGTTTCAAGCTCAGTTTCATGTCATGTTTATTTCACATTTAGTTCAAGTCCGTGTACAGTTTCAATTCAAGTTCACGTTCAGTCTCAAGTTCAAGTTCAGTTCAGCCCATGTCCAAGTTCCTTTTATTTCAGTTCAAGTCATGTCAGTACATGCCATGTTATTTATCAAAACACATCAAGCTCATTTATGATCATGTTATGCATTCGTGCTTTTACTGCATGCATGCATCTTTAAATTGTCAGTTAAGTTATTTGTTAACTTGTTGATATTTGTATTCAAATTTCACTTTAGTAGTTCCAACTACCATTTTTTTCTGCAAAACCAAGAGACGCGGTAGACGATCGAATGAGGGCGATCGACTAGACAACAATGGCACGATGCTGAGCCCATCGCTTCGATGCTCCTTTTATTAATATTATTATAGCGTCCTTGACCAAGTTGGATGAGCTACTTGAGGGATTAACCTAGTAGTTACCTTAGTTTTACATGTACATGGGGAACTCTGTCTCCAGTACTCTTATGGTTGTAGACTTTTTAGACTTATGATGTAACCTAAACGTCTATTATGTTCAATTTATGAAATATGTTTTAATGTTTTGGGATATAACATTCTGGTACTTTATGTATTGCTTAAAGACAACAAATTATCCGCTACGAATATTGCATAATGTTTAGTACATACTATGTGCATTGCATCTTTAATTGTTATGAACGGGGACATGTAACTTTGTGTTGTATGTCTCGACACTTCAGAGTCTGTCAAATTCCACAGAATCTGGAGGTATCACAATGATAAAATTTTGTTCACAATAATAAATTTAATATAAAATATACGCAATCATCTACATGTTTATTAAATATAAAGATAAAATAAATTAATATTTTCATATCTAATGGACCCACCGAGTGTGATTTTATTTCATAATTAAAAAAAGAAGTTTTATTTTCTTAAATAAAAATTAATAGTTTAAAGCGAAAGAATTATAAATACATAGAATGATCTAAAAATTAATAGTTCTTGAGGAATATTAAGGCCTCATTTGAGTACATAGATAAGATAAGATGAAAAATTTGTAAATAGTATTGAGTTATTTGTAAATAGTAGAGGTGGCAATATGTGGTACGACCCGTTAACCCAACACGAACACGACACGATAAAAGCAGGTTAGAGTTTAGCTTTAACGGGTTCAGGTCAAAACGGGTTGACCCGTTAAGACACGATTGCTTAACGGGTTGATAATGGGTTAATCCGTTTTGAACCGTTATAACCCGTTAAGAAAGTTAAAGTTACAATTATACCCTTATACCTAAAAATAAAATTATTGAAATTTTAATTTCTATATATTTTATTATTTGAATTGTAATTTTGGACTTCTAGTTAGTTTTATATTTTTTTCTAAATATTGTGATTTTTACATTTATATAAAATTATGCTAAACTTAACTAGATCAAATAGGTTAATTTTGAGTTTGTTTGATCGATTTATATAAATTGGTTATAACGGGTTGACATGACACGACCCGTTATATTAACGGGTTGTGTTAGGGTTTAGAATTTTGACACGATAAGCTTAACGGGTTGGGTTAGAGTTGACCTATATAATATAATATACACATCTTGACACGACACGAATACGACCTGTTAACACGATTTGACACCCCTAATAAATAGTAGTAAAATTATTTGAGATAAGATTTTTGTGAGATTTTGAGAAATGAGAAGAAAAATTTGAATAAACTTATTATAAAATTAAAAGAGAGTTAGAATATAATTTCTTAATAGTTTTTTTTTATTTTTTTTATTTTTTTAGATTTGAAAAAGTTGAATTATTTTTTGTATTTTGTTTAAAAATTTGTGAAAGTTATAATGATCTGGTAATGATTAGATGAAAAATTAAAAAATTAAAAAACTTGAAACTGAAAAAATATTTGTTATTGAAATAGTATATATTTAAATATTAAAATGAGATAAGATAAAATGGTTTGAAATGTTTGACATACGAGATCAAGCCTAGATCTAAGCGGCCTAGATTAGCCGAAAGATGATTATTGATAAAAGAATGCAAGTTGCTCCTTTTTTTTTCAAGATAAGTAAAAGTAGTTGAAATACTTCGAGCCAATCTTCAAAGTACAAGTCCTACGGCACTAAAGTAACCCTGCCCTTTAATAATATGAAATTTCATGACTATTGGAACATTGGAAAAGCAGCATCCCAAAGTGTCGGCAACCGGACAATCAAGAGGAAATCTAACTTATATATATCGGTAGGCCTGATTATGGATACGAACATGCATGACAGAATTATTACACGTGCCGCGTTACAAATTGCTAAATGTGCCACGTTATTACTCATGGCCACGTGGAAGTTTATTTTTCCGAATATTGGATGTTGCTGAAAGATCCTGATGGCTTTTTATACTGGCCAGCAACAACTCTTTCCTCTTCTTGGTTTAACATATATATTAATATATATATATAATATCTTAAGAAAAAATTTATTTATTATTTTTTTTATTATCTTCTCATTATTTTATAATATAATATTAAATAATAAATTTATAAATAAAATATAATAAATAGTCTTTAATTATCATTACTGGCAAATTTTAAAGATTAGAACAAATGTTTTTAGTGTAAGACACTATAAAAAAAAAAAAAAATTTACGATCAATTTATTACAATTAAAATATTATTTATAACTAATTTTAATTATAAATAATTATTTAGTAAAATTAATTAATCACAAATAAATAATTTTTGAAAAAATTCGGTCAAATTTTCTAGTGAAGTCAATAAATTCATGCTTGGAATGCTGAGTAAAAAGTGGAAAACCCAACTAAAGGGTACAGATAAGTAAATGCTAGACGTGTTCGGTTTGAGTAGACGTGTTCGGATATAATATAAACGTCTACTCATTGTCGACGAGAAACTTCATCTCAAACCGACATGTTCGGATATTTTCGTGTTCGGATATTTTTCAGCTTCTATCACTTCTACGTGGCCATGAGTAATAACGTGGCACGTTTAGCAAATTGAAACGCGGCACGTGTAAGAATTCTGTCGTAATGCATGTTCATATACAGAATCAGTTCTACCGATATATATAAGTTAGTCCATAGTAATCCTAATTAGTACTCACTCTTAATCCATCCTATATCCGTCCAAAGAACAGTCGCAGCTAGCAAGCTTACCTTTATACACTCTTTCGTTAAAATTCTAAGCCTTTGCTTGTGATTTTGTTTCCGCTTGTTAACCTTGAATATGGCACATGTCCAAAACAAATACGGAGCAGCCCATAGCACAGATGCATACAATGGGCAAGCCGAGGGAAGGCACAAGGGGTTGAAGGAGAAGATAACGGAGAATATACCTGGAGTTGGAAACAAGGACCATAGAAATAATACATCATCTGCGACTACAGATGCATACGGCAACGTTATCCGCAAAGACGAATACGGCAACGTGATTCCTACGGACGAGTATGGCAACCCAATCCGCCACAGCGGCACTACTCACCAAGATGGGCAAGGCGGGAGAAGGAACAAGGGGCTGAAGGAGAAGATAATGGAGAAGATACCTGGAGTTGGAAACAAGAACCATCGAAATAATACATCATCTGCGACTACAACGACTCATACTATGAAGAAGCTGGGTGTGATGGAAAAGATCAAACAGAAGCTTCCTGGGCACAGTACTACTGCTTCTCATGCTCAGCATACTAAGAAGAAGGGTGTGATCCAAAAGATCAAAGAGAAGATTCCTGGGCAACGTACTTCTACTAATATTCAGCATAACCAGCACTACTAGTTGTCGCATTTCTAAACGTACCTACGTGCGTAGGTGTGTGTAAAATGCTCCTCTCTTTATTTTATTTTTTTTTTTATGGACGTTTGCTTAATTACAGGCTGAAGCACTACGTGCATGCATATGCTCTGGGGTACTGTGTGTTGTATGCGCACACTCTTCTAGCTTAATAAATATTAATACTGGCTTATTGTATATTGCTGTAATTAGTTTTTGGTTAATATGTTAAGTCGTGCATATATAAGCATATACTATTTGGCTTCATCAGCCAGCTTTCCTAATTTACATGAGTTATTCTATGATACCCTAATTAATTAATTAATTTATGTCATAATCCTTTGTATTTGAAGTTTGAACTGATGTGCACTTACATGGGAAATGGAGGGCAATCGATATCTGGGAAGCCAATATTCCTCCCAATAAGTTGATCCACCGTAGAACAAGGAAATTATGGAGGGCAATTGATATCTGGGAAGCCAATATTCCCGATCGATCTGATCCGATCTATTTTTCTGGGATATATAATCCTTAGAACGTTGATGGGATCGAGTACCCGGTCATGGCATTTTCTGAAATTAAAATTTTCTTGTACTTTGTTGAGGTGTACATATATATGTACGTATATTTTTCTTATATATGTGTGTATGTTCATCTTAATGATAATCATGATATTATTTAAAAAAATTTGTATAAAACAAAGATTATAGTACTATTATAATTTTATAATAGTATTCAATTTAACAGTATAATCAAAGGAAAATGATGTACTTATAATTTTATAATTATATGCGTTGTCAGCTATATATACTGAAGATTATAAGAAAATTGATAAAATAAGTCTCGGCATAATGAAAATATCTTAAATATGTAAAAATTTAAAAGGAAAAATTAAAGAAAATATGTTATATGTACTGATAATTTTATGTATTAATGCGATATATTGAAAATTATAAGAAAATTAATAAAATAAGTCTTAATACATAATATAGATAATGAAAATATCTTAAATATGTAAAAAGATGAAAACAAAATTATAGTTTTATAATATGATATAATATAAATTATAGTTTTATAATATGATGATATAACATTTGATCTTTTTTTAGGAATCACTAGTAATGCATATATAAACTTTGAAAATATATTTATATTAAAAAAGAGAAATGGTATTTTTAGTTATATAAGTGTTATCTATTTAAAAAATCGAGTAAATATAATATTCATATGAAAAAATTAATCATTGCTTTTAGAAAAAATGAATCAATTTCAGTTCCATATAAAAAAAATTAATATTTTAATAACAAACTGTTGATGACTAACCGCACCATGGGCTTAGCCCATATACCCATAGGCCTGATTTAGATAGTAAGATGGGATGATCTGTAAATAGTAGAAAAATTGTGAAAAATTGTTTGTGAATAGTAGTTAAATGATTTAAGTTAATATATTTTATGTGATGTTGGCAAATGAGAGAATCCAAAAAAAATATTATAAAGTTAAAATATTATTAGAATATAATTTTTTAATATAATTTTTGCTTTGATATTTGAAAAAAAAAAGAATTATATTTTGTATTTTGTTTGGAAGTTCAGAAAAGCTGTAATAATTAGATGAAAAAGTTAAAAATTTGAAATTGAAAATTATTTGTATTTGTAATGTTTAAATATTAAGTTGAGATGAGATAAATGGAAAAGATGTTCCTATCCAAACCAAGCATTAGTCAAGTACAAGGGCCAAGGTCTTACGCATGATCACTATATCTTTTCTTTTCTTTTGTCTATCCTATGTAGAAAGAGGGGATGATACGTGGTGCGGTACCCTCTGATCGTTTGGTCAAGTAGATGTATGCGTAAGTCAACATAGATCGTGTTCGTTGGAGTTAGAACTAGGGGTGGTAATATGTGACATGACCCGTAAACCCAATATGAACACGACGCGAAATTAGCAGGTTTGAGTTTTGATGTTAATGGGTTCGGATCAAAATGGGTAACCCGTTAAGACACGATTTATAAATTAGCAGGTTTGGGTGATGATTTAACGCGAAATTACTCACTTCCCTCCTGTCTGTTTAGAGCATCCACATTTGGCTCCTCAAACCACAATTTTCTCAAATTTTAGGGTTTACATTTGGGAAAAATCCCAAATGCATGCTTCATTCGCCTCCCCAAATAGTGGCTCCCAATACATCCCCAATCCTCATTTTAGTTCATTATTGTCGTGCAACTTCTCTCTTTGTGTCTTACTTGCTACCAACCATCATTCATGTCCCCATCCGGCAGCCCTTCCAATCATCGTCTCTGGTAAGTCTTTGCACCTTCGACTAGTTAGCCCGCGCGCGCACACACACACTCTCTCTCTCTCATCAAAATGCTATGTGCCGATTATATATTTGTTCACCCATATTGGTTCATTGCTTTGATATTCTTTGTGATTTACATTACTCTATGATATACTCTAATGGGTCTCTGATTTACAACTCTGGTATTCTATGTGATTTACTTGAATGGGTCTCTAATTTTTACAAAGGCAGCAGAAATTTGTAACCATCCTATCTTGTGCCCTTTGCTATGCTTGTAATTGAGCTTCTGTAAATATAAGCTTTGGTTATGTTATTTGGTTTTGTGCTATCGTGTGCCTTCTTGGCTTAATTGGTTAGGTGTGCATGAAGGCTTGGCCCTTGTTGGTTCCTGTGACACATGTTTTCTGCTTTGACTTGTACCTTTTAACATGTTTTGGAGTTTGGTTTTGTGATTTATTGGCAATGCTTCGTTGGTTGTGCTACAAAGGGGCTTGGCCTTTGTGGGTTTATGTGCCAACTGAATGTCACTAGTTTTAGCAGCAACTTTGAGCATTATTTTCAGATTTTGTGTGTTTTGTTTTACATAAAATTTGGTTGGAGAGCCAGATGTGGAAGCTCTTTGTCGATGAGGTGGGGAAGAAAAATTGATGCTCAATGTTGTGCCTTCTATTTTGTGACATTATTCTGAATTGCTTTTGTGTTGGATTGTGTCTTAGTTAGACTGCATCTTCTTCCAAGGATATTGTATAGATTTAGTTGCAGACTTCATGTATCAAACAAAATATGAATTTGTCTATTTGAAAATAACTGAACCACACCGTACTTGCATATCAACTATAATTTGTGTTATTATTTTGATTATTTCTAGCTTGCTTTCATATGTGTTTATTGGGAGGTTATTTTGTACTCTCTTCTTGTGGTTTTTCTCTAGTTACCTACTCCACTAGTTGAATGAGTTGAATTATTAATTCGTTGTCCAAGTTTTTTTTTTACCTCTTTTACTTTTTGAGAAAACCCATCCATTAAAAGCAATGTGTTGCACCCCTTTCATGATGTTCTTGTTTGACCATTTCATTGTTGTTTGTTCCATTCAACATGTTGTTTAGTTCCATTTAGCATGTTGTTCAGTTCCCACATTGTTAGTTGGTAGTTAAACTGTATAGCCTTCGGTTGTGACGATGGGAGATTTGAGTGGGGATAAAGGAAAACTTGGGTAAGTACTCAATGGCAGGGTAACCCGGATGACCATCTTTATACTGACAATCGATTGTTACAAGAATTGAGGAAATTGCCACTTCCTATATGTCACCTTTAATTTCCTAAGCCGGTTTGCAATATCTTGTCCCTATTGCTTTTGAGCTTCTAACATGTTGCAATCCACCTTTCATTGTCTACAATCAGTATAACGTTATGGATTCACAAGACCATGGATACATGTTCTTCAAGAACCTCCTCAATGACAACCCCAACACTGACCCCACTTACTTGAGTCAAACTCAACATCTCAAGTGATTGTGGATGACTCTCCACCCTAACCCCAATTAGAGATTCTACCTGGCAAAAAATCAACAAGGGGTGAAAACTTCACTCAAGAAGAAGGCAAAGTACTTGTCTCAGCATGGTTGAATACTAGTGTAGATGCCATCCAAGGAACTGATAAAAAACACGCACAACTTTGGAAGAAAATCAGTTTATATTTCAATCAGTATAAACAAAGCACAACGAATCGAACTATTGGGTCCTTAATACATCGGTGGTTGGTGATTCAAAAAGTGACCAACAAATTTTGTGCTAAGCTAGCCGAAGTGGAAGAGTTGAATCAAAGTGGTATGACTGAGCAAGACAAGGTATATCCATCCATTGGTTTCAATCCCTTGTACTTACTGTTTTATGTAATGTTTGGCCCAATTTTGCTAATTATTTTCTATTTGGTTCTATTTTGCAATTTTGACAAAGCGAAAATTATGTACCAATCATTCGAGAAAAGCTCCTTTCCATTTTGTTGGCACCTGTTGAAGGACCAACCAAAATGGATTCTGCGTTGCTCAAAGGAAGGTCCAAAGCGAAGATCAAAGATTCGCCCACCCCGACTCGTACCTCTAGTAACGTGTTCATATATTAGTAAATAATGTTGAGGTGGAGCATGTTGTTGACAATGGTGTTGTTGAATTGGAGAGCCCAATAGGAAGGAAAGCAGAGAAATCAAAACGGAAGACCTCAACCAGACCAGTTAAGGACATTGTTGTTATCTTCAGGATGAACTATACTCTTCTTGAGGAATCACGCGCTCAAGAGAAATAGTTTTTCCATCTTAAGGGGGAGAAGATGCAATATGATTGAGAAATGGAGGACCATAAAATACGGAAAGAGGACGAGCAGCTTAAGTTGGAAGTCGAGAGATTTGAATTTTTCCAATTTAAAGCGGAGGAGAGAGTAGCTACTAACCAGTTAGAAAGGGAGAGGAGTGGATCATATTGATAGATGTCACAGGATTACCTGAAATACAACGCACATATTTCTAGCAACATTAAAGGGAGATTGTGGCGAAGCGTAATGAAGAGAAGCAGTGACAGTTTTTTTAAAATATTATTGGCTTTTTTTTTTTGTATATCTTTTACTGCATTCACCAATGTTAAATCATTGGTTAATTTGTAACACATTAATATTTTTCATGTGTATGTTGTTTTGGAGGAAATTTAGGAATGAACATATGGTAAACTTGTGCGTGGATGGAAAGATGGCAAATTGTAATTACTCGACCCAATATTTTAAGGTCAAAATATTGATAATTTTTATTGGGCCCACATTATATTTAATAGGCTATATTGGATAAACCCACAAGTAATAAATTATTGAGGTTGATTAGGAATTTTTATTAGACTCAATAACTTGGTTAAATTCTATTTATTATTTATTGAATGAGTTAGACTCTTTTTAGAATTTAAAAATTGACCATTAGAAATTTATTTCAATTTAAAATTATCACTGATTGAAGTCCTCCTCACAATCTCAATCCCTGCCAATCCTATATTAAATGAACTACTAGATCTTGTTTTTAAATTTAAATTGATCTCTTCTTGAATAATCCAACTCTACTTTGTCGGCACCCTCTCCCAAATCTCTCTATAAATATCTTCCATTCCGTGTTATTTGGAAAAACCATATACTTTCGTAAGTGCAGCAGTCGAACCCAAGATACCGAGTCCAATATCGTGCGTGTCCCACGTTCACCATGCTAATAACCGATTGCCTCATTCCTCTCACAGCATCCCTCACATTTTCTCTCTCGTTCTGTTTTACGTTTGGTTTCTCTCAAACTCTTGGTTAATCTATTTCTATCTCTAGTAAGCACCAAACCCATGAAAGAAAATCAGTCACGCCCCGAAAATATCAGATTAGCGTTATGAGGTAAGTTGCTTGATAATAAATTAGGATTAACATACGTTAGTTAATTATATATATTATTATTAAAGCCAGTTCTTTGGAAGCCAATGTTTATGCACCACACATGTCATGACATCTGCAAGCACATCATTAATCATGTCTCATTCTACATATTATAGTTATGTATATATTATGCATCTCACGTTATATAAGACACATAAGCTTTCATAGGATCAAATATAAGATAAATATCAAATTAATCAGATGGCCATTCAGATGCATGGTACCAATGCATTCTGGGCGGATGTGCAAGCCACGAACTCAAGTATGGTCCACCATAGTATTTTATTAGATCAATGGTTCCACTTGTGACCATATGATGTGAGATTGGTGCACAATCTTGCACATAAAGTTAAGCATGTTGGCCAGTTAGAACAATCAGAATACAAAGATAATTTAGATCAGTCGGATAAGTCTGTTAATTCAGATACGTCATGCATGTCATGACATACGCATGAACAATCATAATTTTAAGCTATGAACATAAAATATTTTATGAAAAACCTTATGTTAAGTATATTTATATTATAATGAGTTTCTTACTAAGTTATCGATTAATTTTAGTTTGTTTTTATGTTTTTAAATCATCGTAGGTCAGATTTTTTTTTTTTTTTTTAATGTCGGAGAACCTCTCCAAGGTAGGGCTCTTTGGACCCATCCCTACAGAATAAACACCGGTCCCGTACACCGTACCCTCGAAAATTTCCCTACACAGAACTGATTAAATCGCTGACTTTTCACTAGGGGGTGTGACCCCTCGAGATTGTTTGTACTTAAGGGGATTTGAATCTTGGACCTGGATAAAGCATACCCTCAAACCCAAGGCCTTTACCACTTGAGCCAACTCCTAGGGGTCAGGTCAAAATATTTATAATGGTAGAGCTGCATGACAGGACTTAGTCCAGAGATGTGTGACCGTGGCCGAGATCATGTATATATATTTTAAGTTATGATTTTTATGGCATACTCTTTAAGAAATTTTTAAAAAAAAATACTCGTTAAGAAATTTTAATAAATGCATCCATGCACTATCATTTATGATTCCAATATTTTAATTCAAATAGACTCTATTTATTATTAGGAATATTTGTACTTGGAGCTTGCTTTAAAATAAATAAATATATATATATATTTAAGCCAAGTCCAAAAGTAACACTCTGGTTCCTATGATTTTATAAAAAAAAAAAAAAACGTATTTCTTAACTGTGAGGAGCAAGGTGTTACGTAAATAGATCTTATAAATATTTCAAATATTACAGATAGTGAAAATACAATTAGATATTTCTGCCAATATTGTTATGCCAACATTTTTAGGGAAAATAAATTGTACAATTAGGAATTGTTTAGTCACTATTGGCAACATAAATTGTAGTGGATTGCAGCTTTTCTAATTTTAGGAATATATTCTCCATTGATGCTCAATTATGTTTAATTGGAGTTGATGATGAGCCAAATTGTCTCTAATCTCATGGTGGCGTTGAATGAACTTCATGAGTTCAGTTGTAGGATTGCACAACAGTTCAAGCAGATCCTTATCAAGTTGTTCATACTTGAACTCGGGAACCCCATTATCATCACACTCATCTTCAATGACCATGTTAAGTAGAATTACGTATGCTTTCATTATATTTGTTAGATTACTGATTTTGAACATTCGAACAGGTCCACGAATGATTGCAAAGCATTATTGAATGATCCCAAATGCATGCTCTACATCCTTTCTTATTGATTCTTGTGTTGTAGCAAAATATTTCTTTTTATTCCCTCATGGAGATGTGATTGTCTTCACAAATATTGACTACTTTCAATAGATACCAACGGCAAGGTAGTACCCCATAGTGTCGTTATTATCATAAAGTGGTGACTTGCTGGAGGAGCTTGCCCTCGGGCAAGTTCAATAAAAATAAAAGATCTCTCTAGCACATTGATATCGTTATGAGACTCGGATAATCCAAAAACTACGTGTCATATCCAAAGATCATATAAGGCAACTTCTTCTAATGTAATAGTTGGTTCACGATTGTGGCCAGATTACATACCTTTCCATGCAAACGGACAATTTTTCCACTTCCAATGCATACAATCAATGTTTCTTAGCATCCTAAGGAATCCACTTTGTTCATCAACAATTGAGCAATATCATTGACATTTGGAGACCTCAAATATTCATTAGAAAAAATATTTACAACTATGGTTACAAATGTTTTCAAGCTCTCCATTGCGGTGCTTTCTCCAATCCGTATGTATCAAAATTTTGAATACCATTTCGGTCGAGGCAATAGAATCAAATATTTCAGTATCGGTATTGTTTCGGTGTACCATTTCTGGATAGTCTATATATAGATAAATTAATTATATTTATATAAGATATGTTCCAAAATAACAATAATATAAGTCTTAAAAACATATATACATGATAAAAAAAAATGGAATGGCGTGTGACTTTTCTCGTGCTTCACCCAACGCAGCGTTCTTTCTCCGTATTCATACCCTCCATATTTATATATATTATCAACCCAGAGTTTGAGTTGATTGTAATTTTTTTTTTTTTTGAAAACTATAATCCTCGTAATCAGATATATTTGGCAAACTCAGTTTGTGATGCACCAAGTCAAAAGGCCTACCACGTAGACAATAGGCACACATTACATTTTGGTCTGACACAAATATTTGGACACATCACATTGGAACACATCACATGTTGGCAGGCCTATTGTCTTGTAATCAGATAGATTTGGTAGACCCAGACAGATAGAATCGAAAAAGTAGATATGTCCAGAAAAAAGTTTATTTATGAAAAAGCCATTTGAGTTCACTCTCAATTACAAAATCACCATGGCGTTCACTTTTAATTAACATTCTAGACTATTTTTCCTATACTAGGTGAAATGTGAAAACAGATCGGTGTTGACCGAAATGACTAGCATTTGACCTTGAACGAAACACACATCCACCGTACCGAGTACTGTTCTAGCATGATAAATTTTGGTAGTACTGGCTGGTACGAAATGGTATTTAAAACTTTGGTATGTATTCATCTATAAAATCAGCAGTTCTCTTTTACAGGGAAGATAGACCGAATCTTCCAGCATTATCTCTTCTTTGGATGAAGTAGAGCTCGAAATACTCTACCTCATACTGAATAAGAAGAAACAGAGGACGACCCATACGAAATCTCATTCGAAATAGATTCGAGGGATATGTTGGAGCTTCCACAAAATAGTCACGAAATAGTCGTTCGTGCCCTTCAATATGATCGTGCTTAATGTATTTATGACATTGGCAAGGACCACGATGAGTAGATGCTGATCCTCAATTGTCATTAAAAATAAGCTTCACCTCATCTTCAGAGTCTAAGAAGCAACAATTTGCGAAGGAAAGAAAAATCCATTTAAGAAGCGAGTGGAAAATGAGGCTGAAATGACAATTTTCTCTTAAGATGAAATGAAACTTAGCTGCTCTAGATGTGAATGGACTCATAAGTTCTCTTATTAATACATAAAATTTTACCGTTTGAAAATATGTTCATTAGGAAAATGGCAAAAAAAAAAATATATTACTGTTGCAAGTTGAAAAGGATATATTACCGCTAGACAAAGGACAAAAATATTACCATTAGATAAAGGACAAAAACTGTTACCATTAGACAAATGACAAAAAATATTACCGTTTGATCTTAGAGAAAACCATAATTTTGATTTTTATTTAACTGTTAAAAGTAAAATACCATTGGGAAATACGAATATGTATAACAAAAATTATTATTTATGAGACTATAATAATTTCAAAGCTATTAGAGAATGTTTTATCTACAATTGAATCTCATAAAAGTAAATTCACAAACTGACATGATTTGACATGATGTGTCAGATTGTAAAATATTTTTTATTGTAAAGTAAATTCGACATATCAGATCAAATCATGCACATCAGTTTGTGAATATAAATAGTAGTATCGTTTCAATAGAATATAAGCTCAACTATTCTAGTGATGATTGCCACCTAGATATTTAATGAAGCAGCAAATTTCTATGTCATCTTAATTAATGATGAGGGCATTTTTCAATACAGTGAAAGCAACACATTTCCCTTTTTTCTTTTTCTTTTTTTTTTATTATGATTACATCCGCCCACCGTGAATGTTTTTTATAGGCAAACATGAATTTTAACTGATGGGAAAAGTATATTTTGTATCCTCAAAAACTGTAGAGTAATATTTTACTTTTGAATTATGAAGATTGATAATAGTACTAGAGTTTTTAATATTATTGAGAAAATATTTTACAAGTTTGGCATGCATTTAAATTATATTATAGAAACTTGGCCTGTGCATAAAAAGGCCCTAGGTTGATCAGTCCACTAACGGGTTTGCTACACCCTAATATCAGTCGAAACCGATCACCAAGTACTCAGTAAATCATTTTGAACCAAGCTCTTCTCCTCAAACCCTAGCCACCTCTTCGTTCATCGTCGCCATTTGTTGTCACCGTTTGTCACACAATTCTTCATTTTTGTTTGTCGTCGTTGTCTTTTACTCAATCTCTTTCTCTTTTCCTTTACAAGGAGCTCGATTGGTTGAGGAAAGAGCGCAAGGTCCGATGTGCTCGTTGAGATGCACAAGATTTGATTCATTTTGTTCCTTCTTTTTTAATTCTGGGTTGGTAAATTTTTTATAAACAGTGGGTTTATAGATTCGAATTACGCCCAGTTGACTGAGCTTTACAGTGGATACAAGGACAAAGGCTTGTGCATATGTATTAATTTTTCAATTTCTCTAATATTCCTTATATCTTAAAAGCCGCTATACATAAATGTCCAAGAATAAACAGTTCTTTTTGTTTGACACTTGTTCTTCCACTTCTGTCCTTCTATCTAGTCGAGTGTGTACATTTTTGCCTCTGAGTTCCTTAGATTTTGTCTGACCGAGGGCATTTTGGTCTTTTTAGTAAAGGTGCGTCAGAAGGTAGCAGCTACTTTCCTGTGCATCTTCCTCCTCTCTCTCAACTCAGACCCCTTCTCTCTTATGTTTCCTCTTCTGTTTAAAGTGTTTAACACCGGGCAGCAATTATTCTTCATGGAGCAGGAGCTCTCTGTCCTTTCTTTTCCCTCCTATTGAATATGGGTAGCGAAACATTGACTGTTTGTTTAACGGACTTCATTTCTTCATTTTTTTCATGACAACTCCGATGGTGAAGTTTCTAAGGGAGCATTTGGAGAAAGCTGGGTGTGTGGTTGGGGAAAACTTCATCAAAGTTGTCCATTGCGACAAGTAGATTAGCGACGGCTACGTTTGTGGCGAAGGGCTTATTTCATCTCAATCATTACAACTTTTTCAAATTTCTATATGAAAATATAATAAAAATTCAACTTTTTCAAATCCCAACATAAAAATAATACTAAAGAATATATTCTACCAATATTTTAGGCAACTACTATTCAAAACATCTCATATCATCTAATCTGAACTGTGTATCCAAACCCACCCTTAATTTTCTTTGAGAAGGTTGCTTGCTTTTGTTGGGGGGGTAGTGAGATTTGCTTTTAATATAACAAACAAAGCTTGCTAGGATTATTTCTATGGAGGAAGTGAAGGGGAGGAGGCAAGTGATTGCTATTTCGGACATGAGTTCATGGGGAGGAGTGAATGATGGTTGACCTCGATTTGGACCAAGTGTTTCGCTTCTCCCAGGCCTTGTTGATGACGTTACATTAAATTGCCTTGCTCTGGCAAGTAGATCGGACTACACATCCTTATCTTGTATTAATACAAAGTTTAATGGTATAATTAAAAGTGGGTGTTTATATGGGTTGAGAAAGCAGTTGGGGATTGTGGAGCATTGGGTATATTTAGTTTGTGATCCAAGAGGGTGGGAAGTGTTTGATCCTATGAGAAATAAATGGATGACATTGCCTAGAATGCTTGCGATGAGTGTTTCAAACATGCCGATAAGGAGTCCTTGGCTGTGGGTAGTGAATTGTTGGTTTTTAGTTTTGAGTTTTTGGATTTTGTTAGAGTCCCTCTTAGCTCTACCTCTTAGCTCTCTCTTTCTCAATTTTTCTGCATGTTTCATTTTCTTTTATTTTATTTTATTTTTTGCTCTTTTTTTTCTACATCAATGATTGAAGAGCTAGGAAAATGCCGAGATCGATGGCATTTGGGTCAGATCTTAGAGGATTGAATATTGTGTTTTTGCCTGGTGGATGACTGATGAGCCTAAACCCGTAAAGCATTATCTTCAGTTTTTTAAGTCTAAGAAAAGAACTTCACATTATGGCTACTCGACGCTAGCTCCATACCCAAAGTTTCTAGGTATAAGAGGGGCTTTGAAAATCAAAGCGTTCTCAAAACTTCGACGGGGGAATTTGTAGTTGCATATTAATCATTTTTCTTTGGTAAAAAATAATATAATTTTTGTAAAAAATCTAAACTAGGCAAATGTCCCTGGGACGTTGCTCTATTACTAGTTTATATTTAAGCATGCATCTATAGCTGTATGTACTTTTGTATTCTGTGTGGCCAGAGGAGCTTTGCGAACCACCCATTATTGATTTTGTTGGATTTTCATAGTTTTATCAGGAATTATGAAAACTCTATGAAGAAGTATTCTTTAGTCTCGTTCTTTGTCAAAGACCCATGTCAGATTTTTCTTGTTATTGACTACCATTCTTTGAGGTCTTATGAAATAGCCGCATTATAATATTGTTATAGAATTGCCTAAATTCTAATTTGTTGGCATTTTTAAAGGAAGTATCTTGCATGATTTGTTATGAACCTAGTTGAAAATTTGTTGTATTGTGGAATGTGGATGCAGTGATGTAATAAGGAAATCAACTAAATGTAATGAAAGGATTCAGATATGGAATAAGAGCAATGATGGGGAAGTGTTTGACAGAATTCCTCATAGACTCATACTCATACGTATTTGATAAGGGAAAACTTCGAGGGTTTCCCAACCTCCATACAGCTCAACACATCCAACCCTGTATGGCTATTTTCCAATTACTTGAATCAGTTCCATAACTTACATGGAGTTGTTTTCACAATTTAGCTATTTTATACAAGACCGTATTGTCTAAATTACAGGCACTTGTGAATTTTTGTATGGTGTTGCCAGCATTCTTCTAGTTCTCTTCATGTAACATCAAACGATTTGAAGCTGGAGTTTATTGTCAGATTTAATTATTGTTATGATTGGCAATCTAGTGTTTATAGGGGGCACGGCATTATAGTTGCATCAGTTCTTTCTATGTTGATTATAGTGTCTTCCCCTTGTTCTTGTTTCACTTCCATTTTG
Organism: Pterocarya stenoptera; assembly: GCA_003123785.1. Classification (NCBI taxonomy): domain Eukaryota; kingdom Viridiplantae; phylum Streptophyta; class Magnoliopsida; order Fagales; family Juglandaceae; genus Pterocarya; species Pterocarya stenoptera. Next base: position 638,920 of record QEOT01000398.1, read on the forward strand.
AATGGTGTGCCATTTGTTTTCATTGACTGTGGCCTAACCATCTCAACCTTTCATTCACAGTGGTTAAAATTCTATAGAGGTGGAAGTTTCTTTCTCATTTTCTCTTCAAATTTTACTATTTCTCTGAAAAAAGAGAGAAAACAAGTTCTCCCCCACTTTGGCATGTAGCAGGTAGGCTTGTAATGGGTGGCTTTGCTAATTATTTTTTATTTTGCAATCTTAAAAGTTTGATTTTTCTTAAAATTCATTATTTCAGTCTCATTATGATGGGACTTATGTGGCAAAACTGATTAGATGTTGCTTCTTGGTTTGAAGGTTAGTGAACTTAAGAAACTGGTAGAAGAGGGAAAAGTCAAGTATATTGGTCTATCTTGATTGTTTTGTGCATGCAGGGGTACTTGAAATTGGAATAAATAGTTCCATACTGTCCTCTTGGTCGTGGCTTTTTTGCTGGCAAAGGAGTTGTGGAATAGTTTCACAAATATTTTCTCATCCATTTGTTAGCTTTTAAAAATGTCTATTCAGTTGCCTTTAGAAGGACTTGATTCCACGTGGTATTGATTATTTTTCTTAGAGAATCTCTTCCTTAAAGAACTTTTCATGTAAAGACATCTCATTTATTGTCTAGTGAAATGTCTAGACATATTGTATGAAAGTATGATTTCTTCTATTCTCTGTTCATTTAAGAATTGAAGTACTTTTTATTGAGTTAGCTCAAATCAAAGAAAAGTTTTATGGTCTACCTTCTTTTTATTTTTTTAATTTTGAGTTTTGTTACGTTAAATAAAATACACTATAAATCTAAATATTAAATAAAATAATAAAAACATAAGGATTATTATTGTAACTAGGTTCAAATCAAATTTTTTAATTATGTATAATAAATACATATTTCCAATTTTTATGTTTATTAAGATTGTTAGGTCTCTCCAAATAATATTAAGTCAGACTATATCAGAAAAATATATTTGTGTGTAAGAAGTTTATCATTCTGCATCCCAAACGATAATTCGACTATTAATAAATCGTTAATAGCGTTACATCTCTAGAGATTCTCACTCCTAATTTCCTAACTACAACAATAAAATTAAAGAAATTCCATATGCTTGGACTTGCAAGTTGCAAGAAACATCTCCAAAGGACGAGATGAAGGTAGAAGAAATCAATAAATAGTAACGTATACAGATTTTTCAAAATTGTGAGGACATTACTCGCAGCAATGCCCTTTTTTTGTTGTTTGGGGGGGGGGGGGGGGGGGGGNAGAACTGGATTGAGGTATCTTCTGCTTGCAGTTGTTCCCAAATCTTCGAGCAACCCCAGGCATCTGATAATGTGTCCCAGACCTGCATATTTTTTGTGACATCAACCACCGTTATCAGTTACACCTACTTTCAGTGAAATGAAGTTGAAGTACATAGCAAAATATCAAGAATTGTCCACTCACTTCCAATTTCCCCTTAGAGCCTATTGCCAGCAAAAAGGGACTGTCCTCTGAGAAGAAAATGGAAAAGACAGCTCCCTAGCCATCCATAACAAAGCATGAGAGTGTATCTAAGACTGTTCAACTGGGCCGGATTTTTTCCCAGCCCGGTCGAGAACCCAGGAGATCGGGATCCGGTTCTAGGTTCCGGCCCGGATTTGATCTAGGGTAACCCGGGTTGAAAAACTTGGACCTATCCAGTCTGGGTTTAAACCTAGTACCCAAGTCTTTTTACACTTCCTAAAGAACCCCCAACTCTCTCTCTCTCTCTCTCTCTCTCTCTCTCTCTCTCTCTNGATTTCTAGGTTTGGCTTTCCAAGAGAGAAAAGTATCATTTCTGCATATATATAATCTGGTAGCTCCAAGATAAAAATTGTTGTTCACAATTGTTAGTCTAGGACGGCCTGATTTGGGTTTGGGTTGAAAATTATTTGAGTATCTTTTGTTGTCGAATGGATGATACTTCCTCTTCTACTCAAGTAATGTTGATTGATTTATATATTGTTGAGTTCATCGAACAGAGGTGGAGATCTGCTATATTGGCAAGATAGGTCGATTGGTTTATGATAAACTAAATTATTATTTGTGCAAGTATAAATGGTACAAAATTTTTGTAGCACATTCTTGGGGCTGTGAGCATTAATCCGAGATCTATTCTACTGTCAGTCTGTCACTGTGAGTGTTCTTACTTCTTACTTATAGTTCTTAATATGTTTTGCATGAAAAAAAAAATTATTATTGTTAAATTATGATATTCTAATTTGTAATTATAATTTGTGTTATGCACTATGTACAATGTGCATGTAACATTTATGTTTTGTTTTATAAATTAGATGGATTATTTGTCGACTCCAATTGAAGTTGATTCAAATGAACGAATTAACTTGAGAGATGATTTGAAGGAGACCCAAATATCAAGACCCCCTAGTGCCCCTACTAGTAGTACTTTTTGATTACCTAAGAAACGTAGACAGAATGATCCATCGATTGTATGAGACCATTTTATGAGGATGGAGAATTTTCATCTAAATGATCCAAAACCTAAATGTAATTATTATGGCAAGATGTACGCTTGCCACTCAAAGAGAAACAAAACTTCAACAATGCAAAACCATTTACCTTCATGTCCAAAAAATCCTCATAAAAGTAGACCTTTGGATAGGTATAAAAAAACATTGCTAGGAAGGCAACACCTGGGGAGGGAGTTGGAGAGAGTAATTGTAGTACATTAAGGAGTATTGTAACCCACAAATATAATGAAAAGGCTGTGAGATTGGCGATTGCAGAGATGGTCATTATTGGTGAGTTGCCATTTAGAGTTGTTGAAGGACAGGGATTTAGAAAATGTGTTAGTCTTTTGAACTTTGGTTTAAAGTGTCATGTTGTGTTACAGTTGCAACAGGTTGTATGAAATTGTATAAATTAGAAAAGGGGAAACTTAAAAAGAGTGCTTAAAGATGGTGGCATGAGGATTTCGTTGACGACTAATACATAGATATTGGTACAGAATTTTAATTATATGTGTCTAACTGTACACTTCATTGATAAGGATTAGAAATTGCAGAAACAAAAGTTTAAATCCTAATCATAGAGGGGACACTATTAGGAGATATGTAGAGTCGTACTTGCTTGATTGAGGCATTGATAAAATATTTACTGTAACTGTTGATAATGCAAGTTCAAATGATACTGCAATTTCATATTTGAAATATTTTTTGTCAAGAAATATTTTGGGGGGAAAGTATATGTACATGAGATGTTGTGCTCATATCTTGAACCTTATTTGTGGTTTGAATGAGTGTAATGACACCATCACAATAGTTAGAAATGCAGTTAGATATGTGCGCTCATCCCCCGCAAGATTAGAAAATTTTAAGAGATGTGTAAAAAAAGAAAAAATTGATTGTAACAAAATGTTGTATTTGATGTATAGATATGATGGAACTCAACCTAAATAATGTTGGAGGCGACTGAGATGTTTGAGAAGGCTTTCAGAGGGATGGAGAGTTAGGATTATAATTTTCTCTTACTTTGATAATGGGCACATGTGGCCTCCTAAAACCAAGGAGTGGGAGATAATGTGAGTGTCTGTTAAGTTTTTGAAAACGTTATATGACGCCACTAATAGATTTTCTGGATCTTTATATGTGATAGCCAACACCAGTTTTCTGAAAATTTGTGATCTCCAAAATGAGTTGATTATGCTGAGCGAGAGTACTAATATTTGTTTGATGAGCATGTTCATAAATATGATAACAAAATATGATAAGTATTGGGGGTCATTAGATAGGATCAACTTGTTCATGTTGATTGTAGTTGTGTTTGATCTACGAAGCAAATTAGGGCTTCTTACTTTCCACCTAAAGAAAGTTCATGATGAATTTCGTGCTAAGGCGTTGGTGTCAAGTGTGAGATAGGTATTAGCAGATTTGTATTCGGAGTATAATGCTACATTCAGTTCCACCATGGGTACCTAGGCAAATGAGCCCCCTCCGACATCTAGAATAATGAATTATGGGGATGGCAAATGTGAGATAAAATGGTTCTATAAGTGGTATGAAGCATCTTTTGCCATGAGATCAATTGCCAAAACAAAAGTATATCGATATTTATCAGATGGTTGTGGAGCACTCAACCCATCGTTTGACTTGTTGACTTGGTGAAATTAATGAGCCTAATTATCTTATACTTGCGATGATTGCAAGAGACTTGTTGGCCATGCTTATTTCCACAGTTGAATCTGAGTTAGCATTTAGTAAGAAGGTCGTGTGCTTGATCGTCTTTGGAGTTCGTTGGCTCTGAGAACCGTTGAGCCACTTATTTTTGCTCAAAATTGGTTATGGCCTCCATCAACATCAATTAATATTCGGAAGGCTATGGATAATGTAGAGAGATTCGTAGGAGAATCTGGTAATGTTTTCTTTCTTTTCATTGTAATTTAATTTTAGGAATTTTCATAAACAAAATTCACTAACATTTGATATTTTATTCTTATTATTTATTAATGTTTGTATATAGAGTTGGATGCACAATCAAACATGACAACTATTAACGATTGAAGGTTGAAGCAACAAACATGAATATCACTCCCAATTTGTTGTCATTTATCTATGTTATGTTTGTTTGTTTTTTTTTTTGGCATTGTTGCTATTCTTAAGACAACTTGTTTTCATTTATTTATGTTATGTTTTTTTACTTGCATCGTTGCCATGTTTAAGACAATTTGTTTTTATCTGTTATATGTAATACTAAACAGTATACGTCTAGTGAAGTTATTTTTATTTACTTTTAATTATGTAGTAAGTAGTAAGTAATAATATAATATAGTTAGTATTAGTATTATAGTTATAGTAAGTAACATCTATTGCTAATTTATTTATTTTTTATACATAACATTACAAATAATATTAAAATAAAAATGAAACTTAAATATAGAAATAGTTTAAATTAAATTAAGAGTTTAAAGCAATCCCAAAAAGATCCAAAGTGATCTAAAACTAGTGTCTAAAATAGAGGCCCAAAAAATGGCTCAAATCGACAATAGACCAATGAACCGGTCCGGTCGATATCCCTTCCCACATTCGGCCGATTCAGTCGGTTTCACCACCACAAAAACTGCGAGTCAGTCAGTTTCATTTTTGGGAAAAATAGAATTGATTATTTCAATTTTCACCCCTAATCACACATGGATATCCTTGTTTTAAACCAACTACTCTAAAATAATTAACTAGAAACACCACAAAATCTCAAAATAAACGTCAACCTTCCAAAATACCAAGATAACAGAGCAAAACAAAATTACTGAATAATCTCTTCAATAATCAAAGTACCCTCTTTATACTTAATCTGCTATACTCACACAGTCTTACCCATACTTCATATTCTTGATTCTTAGTTGAAACATCCAAAACATCTGAAAATATTGTGGAGATACATGATGAGTTATTAACAACTCGGTAAACAGATAGCATATACTAGTATGCAAATATAAGCCTTTTCACAGATTTCAAAATGCAGAACAAAACATTTTAATTTCATAATGCATATTCAAACATGTAATCAAAATATCAAAGTGACAGTTTAAAATGTTCATATTCAAAAATTATTTGGCATAACATAACTGAATATCATCATCTCATCATATCATATCATCTCATATCAAAGCATCATATCATAATAGAAATAATGTTTAACTCTCGTGTTAGGGTTGTGCTATCCTCAGTGGCCAAACCAGGCAGTATAAAAATATGAACTTCCCTTATCATTCTATAAGTCCCAAGTGTGCACACAAGAAAACCCACATAGAAAAATCACTTTATTCCAAAGTGAGTGCATTCATAAACATATATGTTGGTACCAACCATATAACAGAGGCCACAATTTTATTCTTGTGGTAAGGTTAGAGCAAAGCAGAAACAGAACCAAATACAAAATCAGAATGTCATGCCAATAGTTTTCAGATGCCACATCATATCAATACAGAGTACTGAACAGAGTCATCATCTTCACATTATCAAAACAAATTTAGAGCATCTTCACATAATCAGGCAAAAATTCTCAGTTTCATATTCGCTGTTTTTGAACAGTTCAGAAAACAAAATGCCAAAATTTTGCTCATGTTTACACCAGTTATGACAAAAATATCTTTCTCTTTTCTTCTTCAAATACAATGAGTGATGCAAAAAAAATAACTGAGGTTGTTTCAAATTTCTTTTCGTAACAAAAATGCATATTTTTCATAAATCAACCTCAATCTTCTTTTTTTATGTCAAGTCTAGTATAGGAACCCTCACTTACCTAAACTTTTTAACTTTTCTGATTTTTTTCACAATTGTGGCAAATGAATTTCAATCATTACCTATAAAATAAACATGTAACTTATTTAAATCTATAATTAAACATGTATTTTGATATTTAAGCCTGAAATACTAAAATAACCTATTTTTCCTAAAAATCTAAAATTCTCGTAGCCCTAAAATATTATCACTTTCCAAAGTCATCGATATCCACTTAATTTCTCCAACTAATATATTAAACTTTAAATTATTTCTGTAAAATAATGTTTCTGGAGTGACTTGAAGTAAAATAAGTCCAACTTAAAAATAGTTTCTAACATAATTAATTTGAGCCTATTAAAACTCAAGTTGAAATTTGAATAAGCCAGACTACAACAAAAGTCCATAAGAGTTTAGCTAATCTAAAATATCAAGGTCCTCTTGGTAAATACACTTAAAAGGGTTCAAAACCTTTATAAGATAGCTACACAGCAAATGGCTTTTAAGGGCAATCTGGGCTAACATGAGGCTTCCGTCGTCACTTTCTGTGGTTGTTTCCAAAGAGGTGGTGGGCGAACTGAGCTTTAGCTTCATGGCTCCCTGATGTGAACTGTCATGCGTGAGGATTCTTTGGTGCAACTACTTGGTGGTTAGGCCATTGGTTTACATGGGCTTGGTGATGCAAAGTGAGTCTCATGGTGGCTTTGTGGTGGTCGAATGATGAGATTGGTTGTAGCTTTGTGGCTCAAGTGGCGCATGCTTTCTGTTCTGTTTTGGGTTGCCTAAAACAGGGGCTTGATCATTGGCAATTTACGGTGGCTAGGGATAGGGGTTTATGGTGGTGTAAGGCAGAGGCTTGAGGTAGTGGGCCTGGCGGCTTTCATTGTGCATGAGCCCAATAAAATATTAAATGGGCTTTTGTAAACTCTAATAATCTATAACAATAAATTATGGTCTAGCTCAGGGTCTATCTCAAAAATTTACTCGACTAGTCTAACTTGGCTTCTAGGAGCATGTCCATCACAAATACATAGGAGTATTTGGGATTCTAGAGATTTACTTAAGGAAGGATTAAGGTGGAGAGTAGGGAATAGTAACAAAATAAATATTTGGAGAGATAAGTGGTTGCCTATACCAAGTACATTCAGTGTGCAATCTCCTTTGAAAGTTCTCAACAAGGAAGCCAAATTGAAGGAGCTTATAGATAGTAAAGAAGGATGCTAGGAGAAGGATTTAATTGATGAAATATTTGATGAAAGAGAGGCAGGTATCATTTGTAGTTTGCCTTCCAGTAGATTGGGATTGAATGATAAATTGATTTGGGGCCCTACAAAAAATGGTCTTTCCTCAATTAAGAGTGCAAACCATTCAGAAGTTGACAAGAGAAGTAGAAGTAAAGAGAGAGGAGAATCATCAGGTAGTAAGGGTGACTCTATAGCGTGGAAGAAAATAAGGGATCTAAATGTACCAAATAGGGTCAAAGTATTCATTTGGAAGGCAGTGAATGATGCTCTTACATCTGAAAAGAAGTTGTTCATGAGAAAGATAACAGATAGTGCTAATTGTCCTATTTATGAGATAGTGGAGGAAACCAATTTCCATACTCTATGGAGTTGTGTTGCTTCCACTGATGTGTGGGCTGAAACCAAAAGTCCAATTCATAAATGGAGTAGCAATGAGGATAATGTTTTCGGCATATGGGAGAACTTGGTGAACAGACTGAAACAACATGAAGTGGAGGAGGCTGCTGTAATGTTTAGAAGAATTTGGCATAGAACGAGCAAATATATCTTTGAACAGAAGTTTAAGAGCCCAAGATCATTAATTATTAAGGCACACAATGAGTTAAAAGACTTTAAACAGGCATAGAACATATTGATCAAGCAAAATAATAAAGCTGGAAGGGTAGACAAAGCTATTAAGTAGCAGAATCCGATTGAAAATGTCTGTAAGGTTAATTAAGATGCAGCTCTAGATGAGAGTTGGTGTCATTATAAGGGATTAGTAGGGAGAGGTAATTGCAACCACTTTGTCAAAATGAAGAAGCAGTACCAACACCACATGTAGCAGAAATAAAAGCCCTATGGAGAGCTATGGTTTTGAGTACAAAAATTGGTCTGCATGTAGTGGTTTTTTAAGGTGATGCAAAATTAGTAATTGATGATCTCAATAGCGCAGGGGAAAATTGGTTCGAGCATGGCTAGCTTATTGAGGACATCAAATGTACAACAATAGTTTGTTATATTCACTCCACGTGAAGGTAACAATGCAACTCATCTAATTGTTAAACAAGCATTATCCTGTGAAGGGAGGTAGTATGGATAGAAGAGTGTCCAGATTTCATTAAAAATTGCATTCTTTTGGAGAAATAATGTAGTGATACTATCCATAATTGATGAATAAATATTATTTTAAAAAGAAATTTAGAATCTAATTTAGAATTGAGAAAAGGCCGATTCAATGAATCAGGTAATTCATGAAAATTATAAATCGGTTATTTTAGTTAATAAAGAATTCAAACATTTAATATTATGTATAAAACAGTTTCAAATAATTCATTGATTACTTTCGGTAAGAATCTTGTGTGCGAAAAACAGAGCATAATTTACGTATTTGTCATCCAGTATTGTCATATTTTTCCTCAAATAGTCTCATCTACGAAAAAGAGCAATATTATTAAGTTGAGTAATCATACTCATTATCTATTTTTTCATTATTCTCTTATCATCTCAATTAGATGATTGAATACTATTTATTATGTTTTATTTGTAAACCTATTATTTAATAGTAGTGAAATTATTTGAGATAAGATTTTTGTGAGATTTTGAGAAATGAGAGGAAAAAATTGAATAAAATAATTATAAAATTAAAAGAGAGTTAGAATATAATTTCTTAACATATTTTTTTTAAGATTTGAAAAAGTTGAATTATTTTTTATGTTTTGTTTAAAAATTTAAAAAAATTATAATGATTAAGTAATGATTAGATGAAAAATTTAAAAATTAAAAAACTTGAAATTGAAAAAATGTTTATATTTAAATATTACATATTTAAATTTTAAAATAAGATAAGATCAGAAGATTTGAAAGAGAAACAAAGTCAAGCCTAAATCTAAACATAGGTTAGCCGAAAGATGATTCTTTATAAAAGAATGCAAGCTGCTCCTATTTTTTCAAAGATAAGAAAGGTAGATGAAATATTTCGAGCCTATCTTCAAAGCACCAATTAAGTCCTACGGCACTAAAGTAACCCTGCCGGCCTGTAATTTGTCAGCCAGTAGTTCTATAAATGACTATTGGAACATTCAAGAAGCAGCATCCCAGAAGTGTCGGCAACCGGACATTCAAGATGAAATCTAACTTAATTATATATATCGGCAGATCTGATTATCGCCTGCCGCGTTACAAATTGCTAAATGTGCCACGTTATTTCTCATGGCCACGTGGAAGTTTACTTTTCCGAATATTGGATAATGCTTTCGGTCAAAAGAGAAACGTAAGATCCACGTGATGTCTCTTTTTACGACTAATGGCTTTTTTTTTTGGTTTAAAATTCTATTTACAGTCCTTAAACCTTTCGTTAAATTAAAAAAGATATTATTTTAATAAAAATATTATTATAAATTTAAAAAATTTATCGGTTTATGAGTAGACGCGGCGACAAAACATCATCTCAAACGGACGTGTACGAACATAATAAACGTCTACTCGTTGTCGGCGAGGAAACTTCATCTCAAACCGACATGATCGGATATTTTCGTGTTCGGTCACTTCCACGTGGCCATGAGTAATAACGTGGCACGTTTAGCAAATTGAAACGCGGCACGTGTAAAAATTCTGTCGTCATGCATGTTCATATACAGAATCAGTTCTACCGATATATATAAGTTAGTCCAGAGTAATCCAATGTACTCACTCTTAATCCATCCTATATCCGTGCAAAGTACAGTCGCAGCTAGCAAGCTTACCTGTATACACTTTTCCGTTAAAAATTCTCAGCCTTTGCTTGTGATTTTGTTTCCGCTTGTTAACCTTGAAAATGGCACATTTCCAAAACAAAAACGGAGCAGCCCATAGCACAGACGAATACGGCAACGTTATCCGCAAAGACGAATACGGCAACGTGATTCCTACGGACGAATATGGCACTACTTTCCAAGGTGGGCAGCGGCAGCAGCAGCATGACCTTTGCGTAAGTACTCCTCTCAGTACTACATGATAAACATACTTTTCTTTCCTATCTTCTAAAACCTTAGATATTGTTTTCACCTTTTGTTTTACTATATATCTATGTTTTTCTGTGAATTAATTTAATGTAATACAGACTGAGTACGATGGGCAAGGCGGGAGAAGGAATAAGGGGCTGAAGGAGATGTTAACGGAGAACATACCTGGAGTTGGAAAGAATGACCATCCAAATGATGCGTCATCTGGGACTACAGATGCACACGGCAATGTTATCCGCAAAGACGAACACGGCAACGTGATTCCTACAGACGAGTATGGCAATCCAATCAGCCACAGCGACACTACTCTCCAAGGTCGGCAGCAGCAGCAGCAGCAGCATCATGACCTTTCCGTAAGTACTCCTCTCAGTACTACATGATCAACATACTTTTCTTTCCTATCTTCTAAAACCTTATATATTGTTTTCACCTTTTGTTTTACTATATGTCTATGTTTTTCTGTGAATTAATTTAATGTAATACAGACTGAGTACGATGGGCAAGGCGGGAGAAAGAATAAGGAGCTGAAGGAGAAGTTAATGGAGAACATACCTGGAGTTGGAAACAATGACCATCGAAATGATGCATCATCTGGGACTACAGATGCACACGGCAACGTTATCCGCAAAGACGAACACGGCAACGTGATTCCTACAGACGAGTATGGCAATCCAATCCGCCACAGCGACACTACTCTCCAAGGTCGTCGGCAGCAGCAGCATCATGACCTTTCCGTAAGTACTCCTCTCAGTACAACATGATGAACATACTTTCCTTTCCTATCTTCTAAAACCTTATCTATTGTTTTCACCTTTAGTTTTACCATATATCTATGTTTTTCTATGAATTAATTTAATGAAATACAGACAGAGGACGATGGGCAAGGCGGGAGAAGGAATAAGGGGCTGAAGGAGAAGTTAATGGAGAACATACCTGGACTTGGAAACAATGACCATCGAAATGATGCATCATCTGGGACTACAGATGTACACGGCAATGTTATCCGCAAAGACGAACACGGCAACGTGATTCCTACAGACGAGTATGGCAATCCAATCAGCCACAGCGACACCACTCTCCAAGGTCGGCAGCAGCAGCAGCATCATGACCTTTCCGTAAGTACACCTCTCAGTACTACATGATCAACATACTATTCTTTCCTATCTTCTAAAACCTTATATATTGTTTTCACCTTTCGTTTTACCATATATCTATGTTTTTCTGTGAATTAATTTAATGCAATACAGACTGAGTACGATGGGCAAGGCGGGAGAAGGAACAAGGGGTTGAAGGAGAAGATAACGGAGAACATACCTGGAGTTGGAAACAAAGACCATAGAAAGGAAACATCATCTGCAACTACAGATGCATACGGAAATGTTATCCGCAAAGACGAACACGGCAACGTGATTCCTACAGACGAGTATGGAAAGCCAATCCGCCACAGCGGCACTACTCTCCAAGGTGGGCAGCAGGAGCAGCAACGTCATGACCTTTCTGTAAGTACTCCTCTCAGTACTACATGATAAACATACTTTTCTTTCCTACCTTCTAAAACCTTATATATTGTTTTCACCTTTCGTTTTACCATATATCTATGTTTTTCTGTGAATTAATTTAATGTAATACAGACCGAGTACGATGGGCAAGGCGGGAGAAGGAACAGGGGGTTTACATCATCTGCAACTACAGATACATACGGCAACGTTATCCGCAGAGACGTACACGGCAACGTGATTCCTTCAGACCAGTATGGAAACCCAATCCGCCACAGCGACACTACTCTCCAAGGCGGGCCGCAGCAGCAGCCACGTTATGACCTTTCTGTAAGTACTCCTCTGATCTGTACTACATGATAAACATACTTTTCTTTCCTCTTCTAAAACCTTATATATTGTTACACCTTTTGGTTTACCATATATCTATGTATTTCTGTGAATTAATTTAATTTAATACAGACCGAGTACGATGGGCAAGGCGGGATAAGGAACAAGGGGCTGAAGGAGAAGGTGACGGAGAACATACCTGGAGTTGGAAACAAGGACCATCGAAATGATACATCATCTGCGACTACAAAGACTCCAACTACGACGGCTGGCGGTTACGGTACTGGTGAACAGGCGCAGCATCCTCAGAATGCAGAGAAGAAGGGTATGATGGAAAAGATCAAAGAGAAGCTTCCTGGGCACCGTACTACTTCTGATGATCAGCACTAGTAGTTGTCGCATTTCTAAACGTACCTACGTACGTGCGTAGGTGTGTGTGAAATGCTCCTTTGTAACTTAGGATTAGACCGTATCATAATTAAGGTCCAAATCCGGTTCGTAGGAGGTTTGCTTAATTACAAGCTAAAGCACGTCTTTAATAAGAGATGCGTACGTGCATCCATATATATGCTGGGGTGTGTTGTATGAGCACACTCTTCTAGCATAATAAATATTAATACTGGCTTAATGTATATTGTTGTACTTTGTTTTTGGTCAATATGTTATGTCGTGCATATATAAGCATATTCTATTGAGGCTTCAGCCAGCTTTCCTAATTTACATGAGTTATTCTATGATACCCTAATTAATTAATTTATGTCATAATTAAACCTTTGCATTTGAAGTTTGAACTGATGTGCACATACATGGGATCGGTAGATCCTCCCAATAAGTTGATCCACCGTAGAACAATGAAAATATGGAGGGCAATCGATCTGATCCGATCCATTTTTCTGGGATATATAATCCTTAGAACGTTGATGGGATCGAGTACTCGGTCATGTCATGATTTTCTGAAATTATATTTATCTTTTACTTTGTTGAGGTGTATATATGTACGTATAGTTTTCGTATATATAATTTGTATATGTTCATCTTAATGATAATCATGCATGATATTATTTAATATAGTTTGTACAAAACAAAGATTATAGTACTATTATAATTTTATAATATTATTCAAGTAAACAGTATAATCAAAGGAAAATGATGTACTTATAATTTTAGAGACTTGTTATGTATAAACAACTTTGTATATTCAATCTGCTTACTAATTCTATTGCTTTTATATTCTAAATTTAAATTAGTACTGTTGTCAATAAAGGAAATTTTTTGACCAATAATATTGAATGGGTACACATATTAGTATGCAAAATCGCTTACAACTAAATTTTTCCATAATTTTATAATTATTTGCATTTTCTCGACATAATGAAAATATCTTAAATATGTAAAAAGATAAAAGAATAATTGAAGAAAAGATGCTATTTGTACTTATAATTTTATGTATTATTGTGATATATTGAAAATTATAAGAAAATTAATAAAATAAGTCTTTTACATAATATAGATAATGAAAATATCTTAAATATGTATAAAAAAAAAAATATAGTATTATAATATGATATACCATTTAATCCTTTTTTAGGAATCACTAGTATTGCATATATAAAATATGAAAATATATCTATATTAAAGAAGATAAATGATATCTTTAGTTTAAATTGAGTAAATATGTTATTCATATGAAAAAAATTAATTCATCACACATTATGAATAAATGTGAAATCTATGCAAAAAAATTTTAAAAAAAAATCATCTTTTAATATCTGTTGATGACTGAACGCACATGGGCTAGACCATATCATAGGCATGATTTGGATGGTGAGATGAGATGATTTATAAAGAGTAATGAAATGATATGAGTTAATATATTTTATATGATTTTGAAAAATGAGAGAATTGAATAAAAATATTATAAAGTTAAAATATTATTAGAATATAATTATTGTTTTGATATTTTAAAAAATTGAATTATATTTTGTGTTTTGTTTGGAAGTTTGGAAAAAAGTTGTAATGATTAGATAAAAAAGTTAAAATTTTGAAATTGAAAACTGTTTGTATTTGTAATGTTTAGATATTGAGTTTAGATGAGATGCATGAGAAAGATGTTAGCTATCCAAACCAGGCATTAGTCAAGTACAAAGGCCAAGGTCTTACGCACGACCACTATATCTTTTCTGTTTCTTCTATCTATATCCTATGTAGAAAGAGGGGGATGATATGTGGCACGATAGCTGATCATTTGGTCAAGTAGACGTGTACATAAGTCAACATAGCTCGTGTTCTTTAGAGTTAGAACTAGGGGTGGTAATATGTGACACGACCTGTAAACCCAACACAAACACGACGCAAAATTAGCAGGTTGGAGTTTTAATGTTAACGGATTTGGATCAAAATGGGTAACCTGTTAAGACTCGATTTATAAACGAGTCAACCCATTTAACACGAAATCAACCCGTTATGATCCATTTAGATTTTTACTTACAATCACAATTTTGTTATTATTGGATTGTAATACTGGTATTTTTCAATATGCTTATGCTTTTATTGTTAGGATTGTAATTCTGAACCTATACTTATATTTATTAATATTGATTTTATTATAAGTTAAGATCTGAAAAATATCAATATTTTTTTGTTAGTGGGTAGTTTAATTGTTCTTTTTAGATATTGTTGCTACTAATTAATACAGATTTTAATTTTTATGTGAAATTATGTTAATCAAGTCAAATAGGTTATGCGGATTAATTCAACCCATTTATATGAAATGAATTGAAATAGATTAATTCAACCCATTTATATATGAAATGGATTGAAATGAATCATGTCGTGTTGATTAATTGCTAAGTAATTATTAAACGGGTCAAAATAAGTGATACGACATGACCCATTATTTAAATGGGTCCTGTTAAAGGTTTGAAGATCTGAAGTTTAACTTAATGGGTCGGGTTCAGATTGAACCATATATTCGAATATCCATGACTTGACTCTACCCATAAACACGAATTGCTACCCATATTTAGAACCCATAAATAAGTAGAATGAAATGAAATAAATAATGGCGAGCCTAGAATGACAAATATGGCTCAAATTCTTTACTTTATCGTTACTTACTTCCCTCCTGTCTGTTTAGAGCATCCACATCTGGCTCCCCAAACCACAATTTTCTCTAAATTTTAGGGTTTACATTTGTAAAAATATCCCAAATGCATGCTTCATCCGCCTCCCCAAATAGTGGCTCCTAATACATCCCTCATCCTCATTTCAGTTTATCACTCCTACGCAACTTCTCTCATTGTATCTTACTTGCTACCGACCATCATTCACGTCCCCATCAGGTAGCCCCTCCAATCATCCTCTCTGGTAAGTCTTTGCACCTTTGACTCGAACACACCCACACACACACTCGCTCTCTCTCACACACACACATCAGAATGTTGTGTTGATTATATATTTGTTCACACATATTGGTTCATTGCTCTGATATTCTTTGTAATTTACATTACTCTACGATGTACTCAAATGGGTCTCTGATTTATAGCTCTGGTATTCTATGTGATTTACTCGAATGGGTCTTTGATTAATCCTTGTGATTTTCATTTGGGTCTCTGATTTTGGAAATCTGGTTGTGAATTTGGAACTTGTCATTTTTGTAGTATTGGGGCTCTAATTTACATGTTACTCGGATGAGTCTCTAATTTGATTTTTTAGGGTTTTATATTTAGGTCTAAAATTTTGTTACCATAGATGTGATTTCCAAGCTATGATTTAAATTTTCTTACATTTGGGTCTCTAATTTACACGTTAGGATAGCTATGAATTTGAAACTTGTCAAAATCAACAACATTGGGGATGTACATGTTTTCATTTGGGTCTCTGATTCGATTATTCCTTGTGATTTACATTTAGGTCTCTGATTTACATGTTACTATAGCTATGAATTTGGAACTTCTCATTTCTACAACACTGTGGATTTACATGTTTTTATTTAGGTAGATGATTCGATTATTTCTTAGTATTTACATTTAAATCTTTAATTTACATGTTACTATAGCTTTAAATTTCGACAAAGTCTTTTCTACAGCATTGGGGGTATGATCTACCATTATCA
Organism: Pterocarya stenoptera; assembly: GCA_003123785.1. Lineage (NCBI taxonomy): Eukaryota > Viridiplantae > Streptophyta > Magnoliopsida > Fagales > Juglandaceae > Pterocarya > Pterocarya stenoptera. Next base: position 655,340 of record QEOT01000398.1, read on the forward strand.
TGGCTCTAATTAGGGTTTTATGTAATTTTTAGATTTTATTGTTGTTGTTGGGGCTCTATATGTAAGTGCAGGGGCTACGATGATGGTAGAGTTGTTTGGTGTACTTGAGCATAATATCAGCAACTGTAGTGAATTCTCATTGATCGATATGGCTAGGTAACCCAGATGATCATTGTTATTGTGAAAGTTTTTACAAAGGCAATTGGGATTTGCAACCATCCTATCTTGTGCCCTTTGCTATGCTTGTAATTGTACCATTTTGAGCTTCTGTAAATATAAGCTTTGGTTATGTTATTTAGTTTTGTGCTATTGTGTGCTGGTTTGGCTTAATTGGTTGGGTGTGCATGAAGGCTTAGCCCTTGTTGGTTCATGTGGCACATATTTTCTGCTTTGACTTGTGCCTTTTAACCTGTTTTGGAGTTTGGTTTTGTGATTTCTTGGCAGTGCTTGGTTGGTTGTACTACAAAGGGGCTCGGCCCTTGTTGGTTTATGTGCCAGCCGAATGTCACTATTTTTTGCAACAACTTTGTGCATTATTTTCAGATTTTGTGTTTTTTTACATAAAATTTGGTTGGAGAACTGGATGTGGATGCTCTTAGTTGATGAGGTGGGGAATAAAAATTGATGCTCAATGTTGTGCCTTCTGTTTTGTGACATTATTTTGATTTGCTTTTGTATTGGATTGTGTCTTAGTTAGACTACATCTTCTTTCAATGATATTACATAGTTTTAGTTGAAGACTTCATGTATGAAACAAAATATGAATTTGTCTATTTGAAAATAATTGAACTACACCTTGCTTGAATATTAACTACAATTTGTGTTATTATTTTGATTATTTCTAGCTTGTTTTCATGTATTTATTGAGAGATTATTTTGTACTTTCTTCTTGTGGTTTTTCTTTAGTTACCTACTCCACTAGTTGAATGAGTTGAATTATTAATTTGTTGTCCAAGTTTTTTTTACCTCTTTTACTTTTTGAGAAAATCCATCCATTAAAAACAATGTGTTGCACCCCTTTCATGATGTTCTTATTTGACCATTTCATTGTTGTTTGTTTAATTTAGCATGTTGTTTAGTTCCATTTAGCATGTTGTTCAATTCCCGTATTGTTGGTTGGATTGCTTGTTGGTAGTTAAATTGTATAGCCATCGGTTGTGATGATGGGAGATTTGAGTGGGGATAAAGGAAAACTTGGGGAAGTACTACTCAATGGCAGAGTAACCCGGATGACCATCTTTATACTGACAATCGATTGTTACAGCCATTGAAAAAATTGCCACTTCCTATATGTCACCTTTAATTTCTTGAGCCGGTTTGTAATATCTTGTCCCCATTGCTTTTGAGTTTCTAACATGTTGCAATCCACCATTCACTGCCTACAATTAGTATAACGTGATGGATTCACAAGACCATGGATACATGTTCTTCAAGAACCTCCTCAATGACGACCCTAACATTGACCCCACTTACTTGAGTCAAACTCAACATTCACAACTGATTGTGGATGACTCTCCACCCCAACCACAATTAGAGATTCTATCCGACAAAAAATCAACAAGGGGTACGAACTTCACTCAAGAAGAAGGCAAACTACTTGTCTCAACATGGTTGAATACTAGTGTAGATGCCATCCAAGGAACTGATCAAAAACAAGCCAAACTTTAGAAGAAAATCAGCTTATATTTCAATTAGTATAAACAAGGCACAACAAATCAGACCATTGGATCTTTAATACATCAGTGGTTGTTGATTCAAAAAGTGACCAACAAATTTTGTGCTAAGCTAGCCCAAGTGAAATAGTTGAATCAAAGTGGTATGATCGAGCAAAACAAGCTATATCCATCCATTGGTTTCAATCTCTTGTACTTACTACTTTATTTAATGTTTGGCTCAATTTTGCTAATTATTTTCTATTTGGTTCTATTTTGCAATTTTGACAAAGTGAAGATTATGTACCAATCACTAGAGAAAAGCTCATTTCCATTCGATCATTGTTGGCACCTGTTAAAGGACCAACCAAAATGGATTCCATGTTTCTCAAATAAAGGTCCAAAGTGAAGATCAACGATATCGCCTACCCCAACTCGTACCTCCGGTAACGTGTTTGTAGATTCAGTAAATAATGTTGAGGTGGAGCATGTTGTTGACAATGGTGTCGTTGAGTTGGAGAGCCCAATAGGAAGGAAAGCAGTGAAAGCAAAATGGAAGGCCCCAACCAGACCAGTTGAGGACATTGTCGAAATCTTCAGGATGACCTATACTCTTCTTGAGAAGTCATGCGCTCAAGAGAAAGAGTTTTTCCATCTTGAGGAAGAGAATATGCAATATAATAGAGAAAGGTAGGGCCATAAAATACCACAAGAGGACAAGCGACTCAAGTTGGAAGCGAGAGATTAGAATTTTCCCAATTTAAAGAGGAGGAGAGAGTAGCTACAAATTGGTTAGAGAGAGAGTAGCAGATCATATTGATGGATGTCACTGGTTTACCTGAAATACAACGCGCATATTTCCAGCAACGTTAAAGGGAGATTGTGGCGAAACTTAATGAAGAGAAGCAGTGACAATTCTTTTAAAATATTATTGGCCTTTTTATGTATATTTCTTACTGCATTCACCAATGTTAAATCATTGGTCAATTTGTAACACATTATTATTTTTTATGTGTATGTTGTTTTGGAGGAAATTTGAGAATGGACATATGGTAAACTTGTGCATGGATGGAAAGATGGTAAATTGTAATTACTCGGCAATATAATTTTAAGGTTGAAATATTGATAATTTTTATTGGGCCCAAATTATATTTAATAGGCTATATTGGATAAACTCACGAGTGATAAATTATTGAGGTTGATTAGGAATTTTAATTAGGCTCAATAACTAAGTTAAATCTCATTTATTATTTATTGAATGGATTAGATTCCTTTTAGAATTTAAAGATTGATCATTATAAATTTATTTCAATTTAAAATTATCACTGATTAAAGTCCTCTTCACAGTCTCAGTCACTGCCAATCCTATATTAAATGAACTACTAAATCGTGTTTTTAAAATTCAAACTCTCCTTGAATAATCCCGACCAAGTCCAACTCGACTTCATCAGCACCCTCTCCCAAATCTCTCTATAAATATCTTCCATTCCGTGCGTTATTTGGAAATATCATAAACTTCTGTAAATGCAGCGGTCGAACCCAAGATACCAAGTCCAGCATCATGCGTCTCCCATGTTCACCACGCCAATAACCGATTGCCTTATTCCTCTCACAGAATCCCTCATGTTTTCTCTCTCCTTCTCTCTCACGTTTCATTTCTCTCAAGATCTTGGTTAATCTATTTCTATCTCTAGTCAACACCAAGCCCAAGAAATAAAATCAATCACGCCCTAAAAATATCGGATTAGCGTTACGAGATAAGTTGCTTGATAATAAATTAGGATTAGCATACGTTAGTTACTTATAGATGTTATTATTAAATCCAATTCTTTGAAAGCCAATGTTTATGCACCACGCATGTCATGAAATCTGCAAGCACGTCATTGATCATGTCTCATTCTACATATTATAGTTATGTATATATATTATAAATCTCATATTGTATAAGACACGTAAGCTTTCATAAGATCAGGTGTAAGATAAATATCAGATTAATCAAATGGTCATTTAGATGAATGATACCAATGTAGTTAGGGCGGATGTGCAAGCTACGAACTCAAGCATGGTCCACCATAGTATTTTGTCATATCAGATCAGTTGTTCCCTTTGTGGCCACATGATGTGTGATTGGTGCACGACCTTACACATAGAGTTAAGCGTGTTGGCCAGTCAGAACAGTCAACATACTAAGATAATTCAGATTAGCCAGGCAAGTCAGTTAATTCAAATAAGTCATGCATGTCATAGTATGTTTATGAACAGTCATGATTTTATGTTCTCAGCATGAAATATTTTATGAAAAGTCTTATGTTAAGTATGTTTATGTTATGATGGGTTTCTTAATGAGTTATCAACTCATTTTAGTTTATTTTTATGTTTTTAAACCACTCCAGGTCAGAATATTTATGAAGGTAGAGTTGCATGACAGGACTTAGTCCAGGAAGGTGTGACAATGGCCTAGATCATGTATAGATATTTCAAGTTATGATTTTTATGGCATACTCTTTAAGAAATTTTAATAGATGCATCTGTGCACTATCGTTTATGATTCCAATATTTTAATACAAAATGATTCTATTTATTATTAGGAATATTTGTACTTGGAGATTCCTTTAAAATAATAAAAATATACTTTTAAGTCAAGTTCAGTAGTAACACTCTAGATCCCATGATTTTATAAGACAAATGGTGTCTTTCTTAACTGTGGGAGTAGGGTGTTACATAAATAGATCTTACAAATATTTCAAATATTGCAGATAATGAACATACAACCAGATATTTCTGCCAATATTGTTATGCCAACATTTTTAGGGAAAATAAATCGTACAATTAGGAAGTTTTTAGTCACTACTAACAACATAAATTATAGTGGATTGCAACTTTTCTAATTTCAGGAATATAATATCCATTGATGCTCAATTATTGTCTGATTGGAGTTGATGATGAGCCAAATTGTCTCTAATCTCATGGTGACATTGAATGAACTCCATGAGTTCAGTTGTAGGATTGCATAATAGTTCAAGCAGATCCTCATCAAGTTTTTCATACTCAAACTCGAGAACCCCATTATCATCATGCTCATCTTCGATGATCATGTTAGGTAGAATTACATATGCATTTATTATATTTGCTAGATCACTAATTTTGAACATTCGAACAGGTCCACGAATGATTGCAAAGCATTGTTGAATGACTCCAAATACTCGCTATACATTCTTTCTTGTTGATTTCTGTGTTGCAACAAAATATTTCTTTTTGTTCCCTTATGGAGATGTGATTGTCTTCACAAATGTTGACCACTTTCGATAGATACCATCGGCAAGGTAGTGCCCCATAATATAGTTATTACCATTAATTGAGTGATTCGCTGGAGGAGCTTTGTCCTCAGGAAAGTTCAATGAAAATAAAAGATCTCTCTAGCACATTGATATCGTTATGAGAACCGGGTAATAAAAAAAATGCATGTCATATCCAAAGATTATATGAGGTAACTTCTTCTAATATAATAGATGGTTCACGACCATGGCCAGATTACATACCTTTCCACGCAAACGAATAATTTTTTCACTTCCAATCATACAGTCAATGTTTCCTAGCATCCCGAGAAATCCACGTTGTTCATCAACAACGAGCAATCGAGCAATATCATTGACATTTAGAGAACTCAAATATTCATTAGAAAAAATATTAACTATGGTTACAAATTTTTCAAGCCCTCCATTGCCGTGCTTTCTCCAATCCGTATGTGTCAAAGTTTTGAATACCATTTCGGTCGAGGTAATGTAATGAAATATTTCGGTACCGGTATTGTTTCGGTGTACCCTTTTTGGATAGTCTACATATGGATAAATTAATTATATATATAATATGTTCCAAAATAACAATAATAGACTTAAAAACATATATACATGATAAAAAAACATGGAATGGCATGGTGACTTTTCTCGTGCTATATCCAACGCAGCGTCCTTTATCCATATTCAGACCCTTTATATTTATATATATTATCAACCTAGAGTTTGAGTTGATTGTATTTTTTTTTTTTTTTTTTTGAAAAACATAATCCTCGCAATTAGACATCTTTGGCAAACCCAGTTTGAGATGCACCAAATCAAAAAGCCAGCCACGAAAACAATAGGCACACTTTACATTTTGGTCTAACACAAATATTTGGACACATCACATTGTCTAGTACCTAGCAAACGTGGCAGGCCTATTGTTTAGTACCTAGCACACATCACATGTTGGTAGGCCTATTGTCTTATAATCAGACAGATTTGGCAAACCCAAATAGATAGAATAAAAAAGGTAGATATGTCCTGAAAAAGTTTATTTATGAAAAATCCATTTGAGTTCACTTTTAATTACAAAATCACCATGGTGTTCACTTTTAATTAACATTCTAGACCGGTTTTTTTTATACTAGGGTGAAATCTGAAACCCAACCGGTATTGACCGAAATGACCAGTATTTGACCCTGAATAAATCACACACATCCATCGTACCAAAAACTGTTCTGGAATGATAAATTTTGGTTGTACCAGCCGATACGAAATGGTATTTAAAACTTTGGTATGTATTCATCCACAAAATCAGCAGTTATCTTCTGTAGGGAGGACAGACCGAGTTTCCCAGCATTATCTCTTTTTTGGATGAAGTAGAGCTCGAAATCATCTACCTCATCCTGAATATCAAGAAATAGAAGAGGACACATATGAAATCATATTTGAAATAAATTTGAGGGATATGTTGGTGCTTCTGCAAAATAATCACAAAATAGTCATTCGTGCCCTTCAATATGTTCATGCTTAATGTACTTACGATGTTAGCGAGGACCACAATAAGTAGATGCTAATCCTCAATTGTCATTAAAAATAAGCTTCACCTCATTTTCAGAGTCTAAATGAAGCAACAATTTGCGAAGGAAAGAAAATCCATTTAAGAAATGAGTGGAAAATGAGGTTGAAATAAAAATTTTCTCTTAAGATGAAATAAAACTTATGCTGCTTTAGATGTGAATGGAATCATAAGTGCTCTTATTAATACATAATAATTTTACGGTTTGAAAATATGTTTGTTAGGAAAATGGCAAAAAATAAATTACTGTTGCAAGTTGAAAAGGATATGTTACCACTAGACAAAAGACAAAAATATTACCATTAGATAAAGGATAAAAACTGTTACCATTAGTCAAATGACAAAAAAAATATTACTGTTAGATTTTAGAGAAAACCATAGTTTTGATTTTTATTTAACCGTTAAAAGTAAAATACCGTTGGAAAGTTGAAGATTTATAAATAAATAAATAAACTATTATTTATGAAATTGTAATAATTTCAAAACTATTAGAGAAGTGTTTTATCTACAAATGAATCTTATAAAAGTAAATTTATAAACTGACATGCACATCAGTTTGTGAATATAAATATCCGTATCGTTTCAGTAGAATATAAGCTCAACTATTCTAGTGATGATTGCCACCTAGATATTTAATTAAGCAGCAAATTTCAATGTCATCCTAATTAATGATGAGGACATTTTTCAATACAGTGAAAGCAACGCATTTCCCTTTTTTTATCATTACATCCGCCCACCGTGAATGTTTTTTATTAGCAAACATGAATTTTAACTGATGGGAAAAGTATATTTTGTATCCTCAGAAACTATAGACTAATATTGTACTTTTGAATTATGAAGATTGATAATTGTACTAGAGTTTCTAATATTATTGAGAAAATATTTTGCAAATTTGGCATGCATTTAAGGCCGGGTTTGTTTTTAGAAAACATCTCATCTCATCATTACAACTTTCTCAAATCAATCTTATCTCATCTCATATAATCATTACAACTTCCTCAACTTTCAATACAAAATAAAATAAACAATTCAACTTTTTTAAATTCTAAAATAAAATTAATATTAAAAAATATATTCTAACAATACTTTATTCAACTTTCTAATGTTAATCTCATCTCATCTCAGCTTCAAAAACAAATGAGACATAAATTATATTATAGAAACTTGGCCTGTGCATAAAAAGGCCCTGGACCGATCCATTAGCAAGATCCGACCTAGCCCAACCGACCAAAGTTGAGTTCATTGGATCCAGTCCACTAATGGGTTTGTTACACCCTAAAATCAGTCGAAACCGATCACGAGAACTCAATAAATCATTTTGAACCAAGCTTCTCCTCAAACCTTAGCCACCTCTCCGTTCATTGTCGCCGTTCGTCGTCGCCGTTTGTCGGGCAGTTCTTCATTTTTGCTTGTCATCGCCATCCTTTACTCTGTCTCTTTCTCTCTTCCTTTACAAGGAGCTCGATCAATTGAGGAAAAAGCAAGAAGTCGGATGTGCTTGTTGACATGCACAAGATTTGATTCATTTTTTTCCTTCTTTTTTAATTATGGGTTGGTTTATTTTTTATAAACAATGGGTTTACATATTCGAATTACGCCCAGTTAACCAAGCTTTACAGCAGATACAAGGACAAAGGCTTGTGCATATGTATTAATTTTTCAGTTTCTCTAATTTTTATATATAAGCATGCATCTATAGCCGTATGTACTTTTGTACTCTATGTGGCTAAAGGAGATTTGCGATCCACCCATTATTGATTTTGCTGGGTTTTCATATTTTTATCAGGAATTATGAAAGCTCCATGAAGAATTATTCTTTAGTCTCGTTCTTTGTCAAAGACCCATGTCAGATTTTTCTTGTCACTGATTGCTATTCTTTGAGGTCTTATGAAATAGCTGCATTAGAATATTGTTCTAGAATTGCCTAAATTCTAATTTGTTGGCATTTTTAAAGGAAGTATCTCGTGTGATTTGTTATGAACCTAGTTGAGAATTTGTTATATTGTGGAATGTGGATGCAGTGATGTAATAAGGAAATCAACTAAATGTAATGAAAGAATTCAAATGTGGAATAAGAGCAATGTTGGGGAAGTGTTTGACAGAATTCCTCATAGACTCACACTCATAACTATTTGATAAGGGAAAACTTAGAGGGTTTCCCAACCTCCATACAGCTTAAAACATCCAATCCTGTATGGCTGTGTTCCAATTACTTGAATCAGTTCCATAACTCACATGGAGTTGTTTTCACAATTTAGCTATTTTATACAGGACCGTATTGTCTAAATTATAGGCACTTGTGAATTTTCGTATGGTGTTGCCAGCATTCTTCTAGTTCTCTTCATGTAACATCAAACTATTCGAAGCTGGAGTCTATTGTCAAATTTAATTGTTGTTATGATTGGCAGTCTAGATGTTTATAGGGGGCATGGCATTATAGATGCATCGGCTCTTTCTATGTTGATTATAGTGTCTTCCCCTTGTTCTTGTTTCACTTCCATTTTAAATGGTATGCCATTTGTTTTCATTGCATGTGGCCTGACCATCTCAACCCTTCATTCACAGTGGTTAAACTTCTATAGAGGTGGAAGTTCCTTTCTCATTTTCTCTTCAGATTTTACAATTTCTCTGAAAAAAGAGAGAAACCATGTTCTCCCCCACTTTGGCATATTGCAGGTAGGCCTGTAATGGGTGGCTTTGCTAATTATTTTTTGTTTTGCAATCTGAAAAGGTCGATTTTTCTTGAAATTCATTCTTTCGGTCTAATTATGATGGGACTTAAGTAGCAAAACTGACTAGATGCTACTTCTGGGTTTGTAGGTTAGTGAACTTAAGAAACTGGTAGAAGAGGGAAAAGTCAAGTATATTGGTATATCTTGATGGTTTTGTGCATGCAGGGAACTCGAAATTGGAATAGTTCCGTACAGTCCTCTTGGTCGTGGCTTTTTTACTGGCAAAAGAGTTGTGGAATAGTTTCACCAATATTTTCCCATCCATTTATTAGCTTTTAAAAATGTCTATTCAGTTGCTTCTAGAAGGACTTGATTCCATGTGATATTGATTATTTTTCTTAGAGAATCTCTTCCTTGAAGAAATTTTAGTCTAAATGCTTCACTTTTCTCTTTTTTGTAAGGTGTTATGTCTTTTAGCAATGCTTTGTGTTTTATTTTAAAAAGAAGACCAATAGCAGGCAAGCATGCACAAAAAAAAAAAAAAAAACACCAATGACTTTTTATTAAATCGTTTATAGCATTACTACTGAATGATCAAAAGATCCACTAAGGCTTCATTTGGTTATTGAACTCAATTGAGTTCAGTCTAATTTTAAGTTGAGTCTAACATCCAAATATTTAACGCTCAAATTACTAAACTTATCCCAACTCGAAAGCTTCTTACACATGAGATCCACAATCGTTTTCAACTAAAAACATTTTTATACGTGTGATCCACAATCTTTTTTAATTTCTCATAAAAAGTACTAAACTCATCTTAACATCCTAATATATTTTAAACTCAATTTAAATGAGTCACACATAATTCTTGTCACAACTCAACTCACTACTATTCAGAAAAAACTCAACTCAACTGAGCTCAGTTCAACATCCAAACGCAGCCTAAGAATAACTTGTGGTACATGATGATTCCATGCAACAGCTTGACCCTACAAGCATTAGTAGGCATGTTCACCACTATTTCAACATCTAGCCTTCAAAACCAGCACTGGTCCAAACAAAATTCAATTATGGTAAGTTAGTGACTCTTATCAGATTCAAGTTCAAACCATGTGATATTATGGTAGATCATCCTTAAACCATATTTGAATCTTGACCAGGCCTTTGATAGCCATCTCTTCAATTCAATAGGAAAGAAGAAAAACATTAAGAGAGTGCGTCACTGCTCTTGTATGAACTTCAAACATAGGAATTTTTTATCCTATGTAAAAAATCTAATTACTATAAAGGTACTCTTTTATAGTTGTAGCAATATCTATTTCAGTGCCATTAAATGAACTGACCTTCAATCAAAAGCACCGAACTTGATCATCTCTTAGATTTCTTCTTTGGAAGGAGGGTCAGCCACCGAAGGCACAAGATTTGCCGACCCTTTGGGTAACCAAGCTATGGAGGATATCATTGTTGTTAAATATCATATATGAAAGTTGGGATATCAATACGCAATGAGAACGTGAGAAGGTAGTGCTAATGGCTGCCGAGGCAGTGTCCTTGCCCTTCCTGTCTTTCGGTTTTCCAATGGGGTTTTAGGGGAACACCGTGATTTGTTTGGTAGCCGGTTTATTCTAATTGAGAATGAGCCTTAGGTATTCCGTATTCGGAGTCTGGGCACGCTTATTTATGTGCTTACTAATTCTAATGCTTGAACGTCTATAAATTTATGAGCATGTTTCATATATGAGTTTTGATATATATCAGCTACTATTTACCACCATACTCTACATCTGATAGTTTTTTTTATAGGTGTGAGGTAGTAAATAGTGACTAATGAAAAGAATTATTCTTTACATATACTAGTAAGGGCACAACTTGCAATGCACATGTGCTCAATTGTAAAAATATGATAATTACTTTTAAAAATTAAAGTTTCTTGTAAAAATAAAGAAAAAACAGATTAATAAATATAATTAAGATATGTAATAAGTATCTGTATTGGACACACTTACAAATATGATAGTAAATTAGATCTTACCTGGCTATCTGTCACACCACAATGAACAACAAAATGAGAATTGGAATTCGTACAAAGTTGAAACAAGTCATAGATTTAGACAAGTTAAAATAAACCTAATACAAAGTTAAGAGAAGTGACAGATCCGTACAAATTTGGTGCATAAGTGAACTGTATGAATTTTAAGTAACATTTCTATCAACCAACAGTACACTTCATTTTAGTTTTTTTATCTAGTTATATAACTACAACGTTGGGACTTTTGATGAGAATAGATTTTAAGGGTTTATGACGTTGTTTCAGTGATGGGGTTGATGGACAGGACATTGAATTTCTTTTGACATTGCTGTAGTTGATTTATTTATGCACCAAGATGGATGATCCATTCCTTCTTTGAAACTTTTGCTACAATATTTTGAAGATATGGTAGATAGTCCTGCATAAATTAACGAGAAGGTAAAAACTAATTAACTATTAAACTAAGTAAATTTTCATGAAGTAATTAAATGTAATAGGTAAGCTTCTTTCTTAAATAGATCTCTAGGTATAATCGGTTTTCATTTTTACAATGCCTTATATTTTTTAAATGAACAAATTAATCTAGAAAGTATAGACAATGAATTATAGAAAAATAGAACCAAGTTCACAGAAGAATATGAAGTTTATAAAAGAATAGCTTTAAATTGGTGAACATATGTGTTTAAACCATAGTTGTTTTGGATCTATAGATGTTCATAGTTTTTTGCTCTCTTCTTACATTTGCATAAGTGCTAACACACCTATACAATATGGTCTATATATTAAATATATAGTTTATAATTTGTTTAAACTGTGCATTTTATTATAAATGTGAATATTTTTTCTTTTCATATAAGTAACACCTCCTTTCCTAGGGTTAAGGATGTCATGTGCTTACATAAATAAGAGGTTTCATAATTAATAAATCAAACTAAATAAATAATTAAATTATCGATATAAATCCAACAGCTCCATCTAAGCCTAGCCCGCCTGCTCAGGTAACCAATTCGGAAAAGTTACGAATCCTAAGAGCACGTATACGCTCTCTAATCCTACGATACAAACCACACTCAAACTTTTCAGTTTTCTTTTCCTCGTATAGAATTAAGTAACTGGCGAAACGGGACAGCTCCATAAACTTGGTGGCGTATTGGTCTACAATCATTGTCCCCTAAGTGAGGTCCATAAATTGACAAGCTCTAGATTCTCTAAGAGTTTGTGGAAAGGAGCGATTCAGAAAGACCTCCTTAAAGCACTTCCAAGTGATAGGGACTCCTTCTCCTAGCTCCATTAGTAGGAGTGCATGTGTTGACTTCCACTATTTGTTTGCCAGGTTTATTAAGTTGTAAGTTGCATAAATCACCTTTTGTTTGTTCATGCAGCAAAGTACCTCAAAGATCTGCTTCAAACATTCAATCCAGTTATCTTCATCCACAACATTTATCTGCATCGAAGGTAGGGGATGCTAACGAGAGAACTATTCTAAACTACATCCGACTTACGGAGCTCTAGGTGCAGCAAACTAAGCGCTAGCCATCGATTGGGAAAATCGGGTCGCTGCCGCTACAAGAGCCTTAGGTTATTGTTCTAGCTAGATCCATAATTTTTCTAGTGCCAACCATGTTCTGAGGTAAAGGATTATAATAAGCATTAATTGGTTTTTTGAGAACAGTAATAATATCATAGTGCTATGGACTGAGAGTTAATAAGCATTCTATCTTAATTTGAAACATTCCAATAAATCTTGAGCGGGCCAAGAGCATCTTAGATGACCTTATCCTAAAATTAAATAAATATTTTTTTTTTTCCAAAAAGTCTGTAGAATCTCTCAACCTTGGCTTTGATACCACATTTGTAACACCCTCTTCCCTAAGGTTAATGTCACGTGCTTACGTAAATATAGCAGACAAAAGATTTCATAATTAATAAATCAAACTAAATAAATAATTAAAGTCTCAAACTAAATCTAACTGCTCCATCTAAGCCTGGCCTAACTGCTCATACTAATCACCATCCTCACCTGTGTGGTTAAAAATATGAGATAAAATTAAAATGAGTCAAAGACTCAATAAAAAAACCTATCAAAACGTAAATATACTAAGCATAAGGTTTTTATAAAAATTTTCATGCTGAAAGCTTAAAATCATGACTGATTATACTAATGTTTACGCCATGCGGATGTGTCTTGATTTATCTGGCCAATACACTAAATCATATGTGCAAGGTTGTGCACCAGCTCCACATCCCGCAGCCACAAGGGGAGCTACTGGGGTAGTAGTCTGCCATATTACGATGGACCACGCTTGAATTTGTGGCTTGCACATCCAGCCTAAATCTGCATTGATACCATGCATTGAATAGTCATATGATTAAATTGATCTAATTTTATTTTGCACTTGAACTTAAAAAAGTTTACATGTATTCTGAGACATGAGATGCATGACATAATAAGTACATAATTATAATTGTTTATTTGAACATGATGCGAAATCACATGATCGTGTTATGCTGGATGACATGTTTGCATATATCATGACATGCGTGGTATATAAAAAGTGACTGTCAATGAACTGATTTTAATAATAATTTATCTAAACATACATGTGATGGTCTTAATTCATGATAAAATTACTTACGTCGTAGGTCTGCTTCCAAAATTTCACTTCACTGTTTGTTACCTATATGAAGCACTAAACGTTACTAAATTTCTAAGAAAGCATGTCGTGGTATTCTATTAATCAAAGTTTTAAATTTCGTATTGTACTGGCTAGTACGGTCAGTATTTACCATACCAGAGTAGTGATTGGTACAGGAAATGTACATGTTTCATACTGGGTCAAATACCGACCATACCGGTGTGTTTCGGTCAATACCAAAATTTAAATGGATCATTCCCTTTCCCTAAGAACGGAAAGGGAATGATCCATCGATTGTATGAGACCATTTTATGAAGGTGGAGGATTGTCCTTTAGATGATCGAAAGGCTAAATGTAATTATTATGGCAAGATATACGCTTGCCACTCAAAGAGAAACGGAACTTCAACAATGCAAAACCATTTGCCTTCATATCCTAAAAATCCTCATAAACGTAGACTTTTGGATAGGTAACAAAAACATTGACATGTGAGGCAACACCTAAGGAGGGAGGTTGGAGAGAGTGATGGTAATACATTAAGTAGTCTTGTAACCCACAAATATAGTGAAGAGGTTGTGAGGTTGGAGATTCAAATATGGTAATTATCGATGAGTTTCCATTTAGAGATGTTGAAGGACAGGGATTTAGAAACATGTGTTGGTCTTTTAAACTTCGGTTTAAAGTGTCATGTCGTGTCACAGTTGCACGAGATTATATGAAATTATATGAATTAAAAAAAAAAAAGAGAAATTTTAAAAATTGCTTAAAGATGGTGGCATGAGGATTTCATTGGCGACCGATACATGGATATCGGTACATAATTTTAATTATATATGTCTAACTACACACTTATTGATAAGGATTGAAAATTGCAGAAAAAAAAAATCATTAATTTTTGTTTCAATCCTAATCATACTGTTGGGAGATACGTAGAGTCATGCTTGCTTGATTAGAGCATTGATAGAATATTTACTACAACTGTTGATAATGCAAGTTCAAATAATACTGTAATTTCATATTTGAAATAGTTTTTGTTAAGGAATGCGTTGGGGGGAAACTATATATACATGAGATGTTGTGCTCATATCTTCAACCTTATTGTGAATAAGGATTTGAATGAGTGCAATGACACCATCACAATGATTAGAAATGTAGTTAGATATATGTGCTCATCCCCTGCAAGATTAGAAAAGCTTAAGAGATGTATAGAAAAAGAAAAAATAGATTATAAGAAAATGTTGTATTTGATGTATAGACATGATGGAACTCAACCTACATAATGTTGGAGGTGGTTGAGAAGTTTGAGAAGGCTTTCAGAAGGATGGAGAGTCAAGATTTTAATTTTCTCTTACTTTGATAATGGGCACATGGGGCTTCCTAAAGCTAAGGAGTGGGAGACAATGTAAGTGTTTGTTAAGTTTTTATAAATGTTTCATGATGCCACTAATAAATTTTATGGGTCTTTATATGTGACAACCAACACCAATTTTCTGAAAATTTGTGATCTCCAAAATGACTTGATTATGCTGAGCTAGAGTAGTAATATTTGTTTGAGAAGCATGTTCATAAATATGAGAACAAAATATGATAAGTATTGGGGGTCATTAGATAGGATGGACTTATTCATGTTGATTGCAGTTGTGCTTAATCTACAAAGCAAATTAGGACTTCTTACTTTCCATATGAAGAAAGTTCAAGATGAGTTTTGTGCTCAGGAGTTGTTGTTAAGTGTGAGATAGATATTAGAAGATTTGTATGCGAAGTATAATACTACATTTGGTTCCACCACGAGTACCCGCGCACATGAGCCCCCTCCGACATCTAGAACAATGAATGATGGTGATGGCAAACGTGAAAAAATATTTCTACGAATGATATAAAGCATCTTACGCCATGAGATCTACTATTGCCAAAATAGAAGTGTATCGGTACTTATTACATGGTTGTGGAGCACTCAGCCCATATTGTTGACTTGGTGGAAAATTAATGAGCCTAACTATCTTATACTTGCGAGGATTGCAAGAGACTTGCTGGCCATGCCTGTTTCCATGGTTGCATCTGATTCAGCATTTAGTACGAAAGGTCGTGTGCTTGATCTTTTTGGAGTTCGTTGGCTCTAAGAACCTTTGAGCCACTTATTTGTGCTCAAAACTAGTTAAGGCATCTGTCAACAATAATTAATATCTAGGAGGTTATGGATAATGTGGAGAGTTTCGTAGTAGAATCGGATAATGCTTGTATTGTAATTTAATTTTAGTATTTTTCATAAATCAAATTCATTAACATTTGATGTTTTATTCTTATTATTTATTAATGTTTGTATATAGAGTTGGACGTACAATCAAACATGACAACTATTAAAGATTGAAGGTTGAAGCAGCAAACATGAATATCACTCACAATTTGGTGTCATTTATCTATGCTATATATATATATATATATTTTGCATTGTTGCTACGCTTAAGACAATTTGTTTTCATTTATTTATATTATGTTTTTTACTTGCAATGTTGCTATGTTTAAGACAATTTTTTTTTTATTTGTAATATGTAATACTAGATAGTAAACATCTAATGAAGTTATTTTTATTTATTTTTAATTATTTAGTAAGTAGTAAGTAATAATATAATATAGTTAGTATTGGTATTATAGTTATAGTAAGTAACATCTATTGCTAATTTATTTCTTTTTTATATATAACATTACAAATGATATTGAAATAAAAATGAAACTTAAATATAGAAATAGTTTAAAGTAAATTAAGAGTTTAAATCAATCCCCAAAAGACCCAAAGTGATCTAAAACTAGTGTCTAAAATAGAGGCCTAAAAAATGGCTCAAATCGACAATAGACTGATGAATCGGTCAGAACCAGTATGGCCGGTATCCCTTCCCAGATTCGGCCGGTTTGGTTGGTTTCACCACCTCAAAAATTGCAAGTCGATCAATTCAATTTTCACCCCTAATCCCTTCCCAAATTCGGCCCATGCGGTCAGTTTCACCACCACAAAAATTGCAACTAGATCGATTCCCTTTTTGGGAAAAATTGAATTGATTATTTTGGTTTTCACCCCTAATTACATAGATATTCTTGTTTTAAACCAACTACTCCAAAATAATTAACTAGGAACACCACTAAGTCTAAAAATAAACGTCAACCTTTCAAAATACCAAGATAACAGAGCAAAACAAAACTACTAAATAAACTCTCCAATAATCAAAGTACCCTCGTTATACTTAATCTGCTATTCTCACACAATCTTACACATACTTCATATTCTTGATTCTCAATTGAAACATCTAAAACATCTGAAAATATTGTGAAGATACAAAGTGATTATCAACAACTCAGTAAACATATAACATATACTAATATGTAAACATAAACCTTTTCACGGAGTTCAAAACGCTGAACAAAACATTCTAATTCCATATTGCAGATCCAAAATATGTTATCAAAATATCAGAGCGACAGTTTAAAATGCTCATATTTAGAAGTCATTTGGCATAACATAACTGAATATCATCATCTTATCATATCATATCATATCAAATCATCATATTAGAACAGAGACCATATTTAACCCACGTGGCAGGGTTGTGCTACCAACGGTGGCCAAACCAGGTAGTATTAGAATATGAATTTCCCTTATCATTCTATGAGTCCCAAGTGTGCATACAAGAAAAATCACGTAGAAAAATCACTTTGTTCCAAAATGGGTGCACTCATAACATATATATTGGTACCAACCATATAACAGTGGCCACAATTTTATTCTCGTAGTAAGGTCAGAGCAAAGCAGAAACATAACCAAATACAGACTCAGAATGTCATGCCAATAGTTTTCAAATGCCACATCATATTAATATAGAGTACTGAACAGAGTCCTATCACCTTCACATTATCAAAACAAATTCAGAGCATCTTCACATAATCAGGCAAATATTTTCAGTTTCATATTCGCTCTTTTTTTATAGTTTAGAAAACAGAAGGCCAAAATTTTGCTCATGTCTACACCAGTCATGACAAAAACATCTTTCACTTTTCTTCTTCAAATACAAAGAGTGATGCAGAAAAAAAATGACTGAGGTTGTTTCAAATTTTCCTTTTGTAAAAAAATGCATATTTTTCATAAATCAACCACAGTCCATTTTTTTTACGCCAAGTCTAGCATAGGAACTTCGCTTATCTGAACTTTTTAACTTTTTTGAATTTTTTCGTAACTATGTGGAATGAATATCAATTGTCACATATCAAATAGACATGTAATTTATTTAAATCTATAATTAAACACGTATTTTGATATTTAAGTCTGAAATACTAAAATAACCTATTTTTTCTAAAAATCTAAAATTCTCGTAACCCTAAAATACCATCACTTCCCAAATTCATCGATATCCACTTCATTTGTTCGACTAATATATTAAACTCTAAGTTATTTTGAATAAAATAAATTTTTTGGAGTGACTTGAAGTAAAATAAGTCCAACTTAAAAATAGTTTCTAAAATTATTAATTTGAGCCTATTAAAACTCAAGTTAAAATTTGAATAAGCTGCACTACAACAAACGTCTATGAGAGTTTCGCTAATCTAAAATATCAAGGTCATCTTGGTAAATGCACTTAAAAGGGTTCAAAACCTGTACAAGATAGGTACATGGCAAATGGTTTTTAAGGGCAATCTGGGCTAACGTGAGGCTTCCGTCGTCACTTTCTGTGGTTTTTTCCGAAGAGGTGGTGGGTGAACTGAGCTTCAGCTTCATGGCTCCCTGATGTGAACTGTCATGCGTGGGGATTCTTCAGTGCAACTACTTGGTGGTTAGGCCATTGGTTTACGTGGGCTTGGTGATGCAAAGTGAGTCTCACGATAGCTGTGTGGTGGTCGGATGATGAGGTTGGTCGTGGCTTTGTGGCTCACATGGTGTATGCTTGCTGCTCTATTTTGGGTTGCCTAAAATAGGGGCCTAATCATTGGCGATTTATGGTGGCTAGGAACAGGGGTCTACGGTGGTGTAAGGCAAACACTTGAAGAAGTGGGCCTGGCAGTTTTCGTCGTGCATGAGCCCAAAAAAAATATTAAATGGGCTTTTGTAAACTCTAATAATCTACCACAATAAATTATGTTCTCGGGCTCTTTCCCAAAAATTTACTCGACTAGTCTAACTTGACTTTTAGGAGCATTTCCATCACAAATACAGAGAAGTATTGGGGATTCTAGAAATTTACTTAAGGAAGGATTAAGGTGGAGAGTTGGGAATGGTAACAAAATAAATATTTGGAGAGATAAGTGGGTGCCTATACCAAGTACATTCAGTGTGCAATCTCCTATGAAAGTTCTCAACAATGAAGCCAAATTGGAGGAGCTTATAGATAGTGAAGAAGGATGCTAGGAGAAGGATTTAATTAATGAAATATTTGATGAAAGAGAGGCAGGTATCATTTGTAGTTTACCTTCCAGTAGATTGGGATTGGATGATAAATTGATTTGGGGTCCTACAAAAAATGGTCTTTTCTTAATTAAGAGTGCATACCATTTGGAAGTTGACAAGAGAAGTAGAAGTAAAGAGAGAGGAGACTCATCAAGTACTAAGGTGACTCTATAGTGCAGAAGAAAATATGGGATCTAAATGTTCCAAATGGGGTCAAAGTATTTATTTGGAAGGCAATGAATGATGCTCTTATAGCTACAAAGAAGTTGTTCATGAGAAAGATAACAGATAGTGCTGATTGTCCTATTTTGAGACAAAGGAGGAAACCAATTTCCATACTCTATGGAGTTGGGTTGCTTCCACTAATGTGTGGACTGAAACCCAAAGTCCAGTTCATAAATGGAGTAGCAATCAAGATAATTTTTTCAGCATATGGAAGAACTTGGTGAACAGACTGAAACAACATGAAGTAGAGGAGGCTGCTGTAATGTTTAGAAGAATTTGGTATAGAAGGAGAAAATAAAGAGTGTTAACAAGAATATTTATGAGTATAAATAGTTCCATGTCTGCGAAAAACAAAGCATAATTCATGTATTTGTCATCAATTGTCATCTTTTTCCTCAAATAGTCTCATCTACAAAAAAGATCAATATTATTAAACTGAGTAATCCTACTCATCATCCATTTTTTCAGTATCCTCTTATCATTTCATGATGTGGCATTAGATGATTAGAAACTATTTATTATGTTTTACTTGTGAACCTATCATTTAATGTGACAATATGGATGGTGAAATGATGATGAGAAAAAGGATGATGAGTAAAATTTTTCTATTAAGTTATAGGGACATGATAATGATTGTAATAGCCCCCCAAAAATTTAACGGAGGAATTTGTTTAAGCTTGAGGAACCTCGTAAAATCCCGAAAGTTTTACGAACCAACCCAATTGCGTAGCTTTTAATTTGTCAATGTAGTGAATTTTACTTCTCACTATGGTGTTAGAAATATGATTTTATTTATTTGAGATACTTAGAAATGTGAAAATGAGAACAATCCTTGCCACTAATTTCCTATGAGTATTTAGAATTTTATGGCGCAATAAAACCATTTTTTATTTCCGAAATAACACTTGTTCGAAATTGTGTTTTGATTATTTTAAGGCACTTCAGAGTTGAATTTTGATAAACGATTTGCACTTGGATGATAGTATTAATACTTAGGACTTTACAGTGTAAATTTATTTTTCACTTTTTTCAAAGTGAATAGTAACCTCAATGTTAGTAACTAGAGCAGTTTTTTCAAAATTACAATGTGGAATGTTCAAATTAGGTTAGAGAAGTTTTATTTGGATACTTAGCAAGATCTTAGCCTATGATGCCCCCAAATCTTTGCTTGGGATGGAACAGAAACTTAGAGCGTTGGGATATGCAACACAAGATTACATATCCCCTTTCAGGACAATTGATATGCAATGCATCCTAGAATGCAACTAGCAATTTGCAATAATTGCAGCAGAATAAGGGTGACTAAATATAACTCATGCCAAAATGAACTAAAACATCACAATAACATTAATAACCATCATAAATTCAAACTTAAAGGTAGCATATCCTTAATACAATATACTTAAGATAACAAGTCTCCATGGTTGGATTAACTCTTTCATACATTCTAAAGTACGTAGAGTTAAAGCTATGAAAACCAAACTAAGCTCTAATATTCGATCGAGGTCTGGCTTATCTTCAATTAGTCGAATCTATCGGTCTATCCTATCTGTCTTCTTCTGGTCTTGATACAACTTCTACATTTCCGAAGGGAAATGGTAATGGGACTACCAGAGTGAGATTCCTTGAAATCTCAGTAAATTAACAACCAATATGCATACAGATAAATTATGCATGATAAATATGAAATGCATGTAATGTAAAAAATCAGAATTTGCCTCCCATCCAGACTCCTCAACATTTTCAGAAAAATTTTGATGCACATTTTCTTACAGAGGACATCTTTCAATTCAACTTCAAAAAATGTAATGCTTCATCATCATTAACATTAACATCATAGCGTATGGTATCATCACAGTTGCCCATATACACTGTGAATACTTTCTGGTGATCATAGTACAACTCATGTTAAAACTATGTTGTCTACAGAGTCATCCTAAATACATTGGTAACATAACATCATTATCATTATAACATCATAACATATATACCTACCACCCTAAAGTGCCATAAAATTTGACTTCACTTCGGTATTCGTTAAATATAATCCATTCAAAGCTCGTTAATAGTCTCTCGTCAACCTAGGAGTTACCACTCTATTTTTACTCACTCCATAGTGGACTGAAGAATTCCACTGGAATAATTTCTCATCATAGCCTTTGGGGTCGTGGCTATGTTTGAAAATATTTTTCATGACATGCGTTTATAAGTATGTTTCACTCGAAAATGACAAATTTTATATAACATGCTCAAATGATGAAAATTGTACATGTCATGTAAGTAAGTAGTCATGTACTCATTGTATCGTATAACATGATGTTTCATGCTCAAGTAACATTTATATCATGAATGTGGAATTTAATAATAAATCATAAATAAATTACCAAAATGTAAATTAGAGGTCAATTTAAAAACTTCCTAAGTTAGAGAATCGATGCGGCTATAAACAAAGTTATTTGAAGTTAGGATTTAAACTTCTAAAGAAGACATTCATACACAAAAGGGTTCAAGAATTGGTATTTCCAAAAATGTCCCTAAACTTTTCAAAATTTCCACTAAGGTCTTAAATTTTTACTATTTGCAACTGAGCCCTAACATTCACTAGATTTCACAAATCTCATATTTTCTATGTTCTAAAATTATCTATACCCTTAGAATTACAAGATTTCAGGCACAACTCTCATATTTTCTATGTTCTAAAATCATCTATACCCTTAAAATTGCAAGATTTAAAGCACAACTATATCAAACTTACCCAACCAGTGGCACGCATCCTCTAAAAGCCTATGTGTGATTTCATCTATAAAAATTCTATGGATGCATGTGTACTCAAATTCATCAAGTTCCAACTAATTATAATCTGAGGGATAAATTAAAAACTTAGGCTTAAGTCCTACAAGTTCATTCCAACACTTAAGCATGGATTAAGGCCAAATTACCACTAAAGCATCCATTAAGCATATGCATGTTGTTTCTAGCTTTTCTTTACCAAGAAAATATTTAGAACCTAATTAAATCATGTATTTTCATTCTTCTCCCAATTACAAGGCTTTTCTAATTGCTCATTATTTAAGCCTAAGCAAATTAATCAAAATTTCATGAATTAAACTTAAATTAAGCAAAATCAAAACATGTTTGATGATCAACACAAAATATGAATTTAAAACCTATCATGGTATGCTTTCAACCTCAAATTTAAAACTTAAAAATTTATTCTAAGACATTAGTGAATCATATAAAATTATATTAAGACATGCCATAACTAAAAATTCTTACCCAAAACAATATATGCATTCAATACTTCCCATTTAACCCGGTTTTGAACTTAGCATAGTAACCTCAACTAAACTCAATTAAAATTCATTAACATGGAATAAATTAATGCCCAACATGCTATGCTAATACTAAAAAAATATTAGAGTAAGGTTACTTACAAAATTTGTGGCCCTTTGAGCTCCCAACACAACCTCTCCCAAGAACACTCACAAACTCACTCGGTTTCACTCTATTTGCACACTATGGGGAGAAATACTCTCAAGACTCAAGATGAAAGGAGTGGTGTGGGGAAATGAGGAGGTGAGGTATTTATAGGCTTCAAGAAGGGTGGGGGACGTTTGCTTTGGATGAAGAAGGGGCTTCAGATTGGTTGATGTGGGCAGTGGAGATTGGTTGATGTGGGCAGTGGAGTGTGGTGATGCAAGTTTCAACTTGTGTTATCACTTGTGTAGGTGAATAATGTTCAAACACTTCATCATTTTTGTATTTCAGGTGCTACCTTGTGTTATGTGGGAGCAGGAGCTGCCATAGTGCAGAATTTAAAAACAAAAATGCAAAAATGCAAGTGAGGTCATGCTACAATGTCTTCAGGTAGGGTCTTCAAAAACTATATAGCTTTCATCACTTGCTTGGCTCATCTTCTTGTCCTTTGTCCATGGCTATGTTGTGTAGGTATGATGACACTTCTTGATGGCCTTTTCAGGTGGTGGAAGATGGAGGGATTGGCTGCCAAGTGATGATGTGTGTGCAGCTCATGGGAGGGAAAGAAGTGTAGTGGTTGCCTAGTGGTTCAATGTGCCATTGCCAATCTGTCCTGGCAATTTTTTGGGGGAAAGTTGGTCAAAATCTTATGATTATATGAGGGACTTCTAAGGGATTGGAGGGAAGGGGGTTGTGGCATGTGGAGTGGTTCAACAAAGAGCAGAAAATTCAAGAAAATCCAAAGGTCACTCGATTTGGTTTCAACTAAGTTTCTTGAGGAATTGGTTGGGTTTTACGCTTGGTTTCTTGTGGCCATTTCGTCCATTGCTAAAACTGAATCTTAAGGGATGACATGAGGTGTGAATATTTAAATTTTCCTTGAGCAAATGGTGGAGAAGGCATGGGTTAGAGGTTGATTTGGTGCAATGCACATGAAGGTACACCTAGTTGCCGATTGGTGATGATTTTGGCATTTACAGGGCTTTGCTTCTATTGACATGTATTGGGTCAAGTTTAAATTTCTAAATTAGTCTACGATAAATGAAAATCATTAATAAAAAAAAATCTTCAAATTAAAAAAAATGTGGGAAACAAATTAAAGAAAAAATACGTTAAAAACATGGTTTAGAGGTTATTAATCATGTGTGAAATGATTAGTGCATCTTAACTCAAGTTAGAAGCTTAACCATGGTTAGGTGGGAACCCTAGGGGCGTTTGCACATCTTGGGCTTGAGGGAAACCAAAGTATGGTGTATGTGGAAAACCAAAGTATGGTGAGGGTTATTGAATGGATCTAGTGTCCAAATTTGAGAGCTCATCTAAGGCCTCAATGGCCTACCAAGTCTGGGTTCAAATAACGTGTCTTTCTAAGGTTGGATCAAAGGCCTTCATTCTCACCAAGTTAGGCCCAAAAGTTTCAAACCTACCATTTGGGCCTAATTTCTAAGGCTCTTCAAGAGTGGCCTAAATCCTTATAAATCCAAATGGGTCTAAACTTATGGCACGTATTCCTAGCCCATCACATCCTTAGTGATTGAGACCCTTAATCAAACACTCTTGGACTTACCCCTAAATCCAACCATACTTAGCCCTTTATGCTTAGTCCACTAATAATTCCAAGCGTCATTCCACTATTGGCTTCTTGGTAGTTATTCTAAAAATTAAATACTAGAAGTGTAATTCTTAAGTTAAAAAAACAAAATTC
Organism: Pterocarya stenoptera; assembly: GCA_003123785.1. Taxonomy (NCBI): domain Eukaryota; kingdom Viridiplantae; phylum Streptophyta; class Magnoliopsida; order Fagales; family Juglandaceae; genus Pterocarya; species Pterocarya stenoptera. The sequence goes on from QEOT01000398.1 coordinate 680,021, forward strand.
CCTAAAAGTTTTCCAAAAATATAATCATCATCTTACACTAACTAGGATTAATTTAAGGAAGCATGCCCCAATGGCTTTTATATTTTTAAACATAAATATGAGAAATGAGGTTTGATGGAATTGCAACAAAAATCAAGGGATTTGGCCTAAGTATGTTTTAGTCTTGTCATGACTCACCTAGTTGTGATGTGTTTTAATTTTTTTCAAATTAGATATTTGGTTTTAGGATAAAATTTTTGATGAGTTTTCGAGTTAAGATGTGAAATCCTTAAGTTATGGCTAAAATAGTCATTTTCTCACAAGTGGAGAGATAAAATGGTAATTTTATTCTAAAATAGTATTTTTATGTTTCTCGACAGTTAGTGATGAGTTTATGACATTTAGAAATCTCTACTTACAGTTTCTCGTATTTCATACATTTTTATCCGCCACACAATCATTGTAAGTTATCTTTTAACTTACTCTTAGATTATTATGTATATGTGTTGGTAATTGAACAGTTGTCAATGTTCCTATGTTATTATATATGTCGTGGTATTCCATGTCACTACATGTATGTCTATTACACATTATATTCTATCATGTAATATTTATCTGTTACACATTATACTTTGTCATGAAAGATTTATCTAATTCAAGTTATGTCATGTCAAGAAACCTTTGTCTCTTTCATGTTATGCCATGTCATGAAATGTTTGCTATGTTATGCCATGTTATGAAATGTTTGTCTATTTCATGTTATGTCACATTACGAAGTTTTTGTCTGTTTCATGTTTTGCCATGTCATTCATCTCACGTAAATGTCACCTTACGTTATGTCATGTCATCTGTCATTCCATTTCACGTCACATTATGTTTCGAGTTTGAAGTATGTCTCCAAAATAGTGTTTTCCAAGTCAAGTCAGGTTACGTCCATGTATAGTCAAATTATTGTTCAAGTCATCTTATTTTGAACATCGTGGCAACCCCATGAGACAAGATTACACTATAATGGAAATCCCATGAAACATGACAACATCATCATGGTAATCCCACGAGACAAGGACATCGTGATAACTCCATTATACAAGAATATAGTTCAATTCATGATCTTATTTCACGTTCAAGTTCATGTTCAATTTTACGTTAAGTTCATATTCAATTCATGTCAAGTTTCATGTTTTGTTTCAAGCTTATGATCACTATAAGAAAAAGGGTCAATAGCGGCGATTTTTAATTTGTTGCAAATAAAATTGCTGCAGTTGGTCACTTTTAGCGGCGATTTTCATTTCGTCGCTATTGTTTTTCAACAAGTTTTAAAAATGGTCTTTTGCAACGATTTTTTAATTTTTGTGACGAAAAAATTCGCCACAAATAATAAATCTGCCTTTTACAGCAATTTTTATTTTTTATGACGAAAATATTTGCCGCAAGAAAACAAAACTTGTTGCGGCGATTCATTATTCGATGGAATTCAGTGTTTTAAGTTTCGTACCATACCGGCCACCGGTCCGGCACAGGTACACTACTTGTTTCATACCAGCCGTTTCGGCCTATACCGGTCTGTGTACCAGCCGATATTTTGGCCCCTTTTTTTTTCATTTTTTTAAACTACAAGCTCATTTTTTGACCCCCAATTCAGACTAGACTATTTATAATTTATACATCTATGTATTTATGTATAATTTATTCATATATAGACTATTATTTTGAAATATAATTTATATATATACATTTATATATATAATTTATTTATATATCGACTATCCTGAAACGGTACATGATACGGTACCGGTACTAAAATATTTCGTTCCAATGCCTTCACCGGTACGACATCCAGTACGGTATTCAAAATATTGATAGAATTGCCACAAGTGGCTATTTACAGCGATTTTAATTTCAAAATCGCTGTAAATGGTGAAAGACCGGCATTCACTTGTTTACAGCGACATTAAATCACCGTGAAAGGTAGTATTTAAAATTAAAGGAGAAACTAGCGCTTTCGCACGGTCTCCTTCCATTTTTCCCTCCCCTCTGCTCGATATCTTGCTCTCTCTCATTTTCGATCCCCTCTCTTTCGCAACCTTCCCCTAATGGCTCTCTCTGTCTTTGTCCCTCTCTCACTCACAGTGTCCACATCTTTCATTTTGAAGCCTTTCCCTCTCTCTATTTCTCTCTCTGTCTATATGCATTTTCTTTGTGCTCAGAGCCATGGAGCCTCTAAAGTCTCGGTGTGAGTACACAACGCCGACGGGCAGGAGTGGTTCTGCTTTGCCACCTCTACACCACCTCCGTCCTGCTCCACCAACACAACCACCGTGCTCTTCGTCCTCCTCGATAGGTCATCTATCCTCCACCATCTCTCTCTGTTTAATATATCTCTATTTTGTGCTGCAGGAGTGATTATTGTGTGTCTTTGTTGTCTGTGGTTGTGGCTTAGAGTTGTGAGGTGCTTTGTGATGGAGGTAATTAGAACTGGATTGCTACTTTAACGGATCTTGGTTATGAACATGAAGTTAGGATTTTGTTTCAATTTTTGTGTGAATGATGTTGGTGTTAGCATTTTCATCATTTAGTCATTCCCCAACTTGTTTTTTCTTTAAGGCATTGGAAAGGGTGCTCCTATAGCAGGGCACATAGACTGAAGAGGAAGTTGTCAATGTGCTAGCAAAGGTTTTTCTTCATCCAAACTATACAATTGCTAGTGTAATTTATTACCAATTCTTTTAATCATTGGCTTTTTTTTTCCCTCCTTGTTTGTGAATACTTAACCGTTGGACTGAGATATTCCCTTCTCCTTTATGGCCATCTTGATGGCTCCTTGAATTTTTTTTTAGGAATTTTATAATCTATAGGTTGTATTGTGTATATGATAATGTGGGGTCATGTGTTATTTATGCATTAGTTAAGCTATATAATTTCTGAACTTTATGCATTGTTGGAGGCTGCAATAGTTGAAAGTCAATTAGAATCTGATTTCTCTGGTGCTCTAGCTGGTAATAATGATGTAAATGTTTTTTTTCCAAAACATGGTGAGATATATTCCTTGAATATCTTGATGGTCAATCACATGTTGGTTCATAAGTTTGGTTCGACATGTCAATCCTTTTGTTTTTGTAGTCTTGTATCTGTTTATGTATCAAAGTACATTTTACAAAGTTTGGACTTTGTCCTTTATTTTTCCAGTTTGTAAACCAATATCATGTCTATGTGCATTGGATCAGTTCTAGTCTATACGCAATGGGAATGTGGTCACTTCCCTTTAGGTCCTATATGAGATGCCATATGCCTCGATATTGTAACTAAGTTATGATTATGTTACGGGAAACTTAGCATGAATATTTGTGTTTGTAAAAATGATTATAAATTTTTTTGTCAAGCAATTGTTAGTGACTGACTTAAAATGGGGTAATTTTAGTAGTGACTGTTTTTGTTTTAGTGGCTTACATGTTTATTCATTAGTTAATGATTTTATTCTCTCATTTTCGTGGCGTGTGGGCAATTAATGAATTAGGTCCAATCATTTGCTTGACAAGTAAGCGAGTTAACAGCAAATGTTCAATCATTTTTGTTTTTGCATTTAAATTTTTTTTTGCCTTAAATGTCTTCTGTAGGTGTTTGATATGTGTGGAATTGGTTTACACCCAGCCTTCTCCTCTTCTTAAGGAACTTAATCTAAAGGTGATTACTATATAGTAGAGTGCTAAGAGTTATGATTATTGAACATCTCAAACCTTTCTTTACTTGCTTGATGATGCTTACAGTCATTTGTAATTAATCATATACTTTCATTGTGAACATTAACTATGATCATGTGGAAGTAAGAAAAACCACAACAAAAGCATTCATGTAAGTGGGAAGGATTTTGTTTATCCTAAAAGGAATGTGTTGGTATTTATTTGTGGATTGTGTTGCTCAATACTAATGTTCATTTTATATATGTTGGATTGTGGACTGTGTAGAGGATACTAATGGCTTTTTAACAAATAAATATTTATTTGTTAATGTTTATTCAATACTAAAGGCAGAATTTTTTTATTTATTCTACTTATTTATGAAGTATATATATATATATAAAAAAAAACTACTCTCTTTTAAAAAAAAAAAAAAAAAACTATCCTAGTTTCGTGCACAGGATTTTCAATAAAACCTATCAAAAGAGAGCAAGTTCTTAAAGCCAAGAGGGTTAGTTCTTAAAGCATTGGGAAAATTGATCTCTTTGGTTCATGTAGTTGGTCATTAAAATTGATTTTGTCATTTCTTTTAGTTGAATCGAGTCTAGTAACATGTGAAATGCATTTAATTCATGAAAAAACTTGTACTATCCTATCTTTTTTGCTTGTCCATGCCAGACTTTCTAGTGCTATTGTTGTTCTGCCATGCAGAAGACTGGCTCTTATTATTGTTGTGGCTGTCATTCTCTTTTTGGCATTCTTGGATTTTGTGAGTCTTTTGCTCTCTTGGACTAAAAGAAGAATATTCTCATCATATGGCTTATTATAGTCGTGATTTATTTATTTGTTCTTATATAATTGCTATGGCTACTTGTTGCAGTATTTTCCAAATGATTGGGATGCAACCTCTGGTATACTTGTAAGTGATTTAAACATTAAGCCCTTTTCATTCTCAATTATTAATAGCGGTCATTGACAATTTCGGAATCAGTTCTCTTTTACTTGATTAGCTTCGTGTCCTTATTTGGGGGCCTAAAAGATGTGTATACTATGTGCGATGAAGACATTTTGCACATGGATCTGTTGCTAGTTGACTTGTTAATTTGATGACTGCCTACTCTTATTTTTGCTAGTCTTGACTTGTTAATTTTTATGAAAATGTTGACTTGCTATAGAGGATTTTGATTAATGGCTTTAGGAACTCCTGATATATTATATAATATATAATGGTAAAGAATGTTAACAAACTCCTGATTCAGGTTGTTAATAATTGCTTATTAATAAACTGATTAATATACTACGCATTTGTGCCTCATCTGATACTCAAGTAAGATTGCCAGGTTAAAAGCATGTACCCTTCCAGGATACCCCTCAAAGCGTGGTGTCTTTTTAAATAGTGGATGGCAAAGCATAACCAATGGAAGCAGATAAGTCATTTCTTCATTACTCAATTAGCATTTCTTTTGTTACTTAGTCATGCAGAAATTGTTAGCAATCATTTTTGGATGTTTTATAAATATAATTCATTAAGAAATTAAGGGAAAAATGTTGCTAACTTGAGAACTGCATTACAAGAAAAACAGGCTTTTGCAACCAATTTATTGCAACCAACAGACTGAATTGGTTGCAAATAGTCTGCCTGAGAGAGAAAAGAACTTGTTGCTGTCTGTTACAGTTTTTGTTGTTGTTTGTTTCAATTTTATGTGCAGATTAACTTACCAACTGCTTCAGTCGCTTGACTTATAGCTTAATGCGGCATTTTTTAATCATAATTACAACCAGTTTTTTGCTGAAAATATAAGTAGTGCAAACATTTATGCACATTGAATGTGATCTTGGTTGATGCTAAGTTGCTTTGGATATTTAGTCATTGTTTTTATTGGTCGTGCATGCCCACCAACCCCTCTCCATTCTTCTCTGTTTTCCTGCCAGGGTGCAAAAAATAAATAAATACAGGCACTGTTTTATAGAGATTGCTTTGTAATGCTATTCATCATATAATTTCATTATCTGTATTTTTTGTGTCTCGTCTTTCTAGATTTTCTCCTATTAATTATAATGTTGGTGTTGACAGCTTAATGAAGTTCATTGCACAGAGGAAACGTTGTACTTCCTATTTAACTCTCAGTAAACGGATAATCTTAAACATCTTTTCTTGTTTATTTTGTTTGTTTTTATTTTCCTAAATAAGTATGTTGTATTGACTTCTCCAAATTTCATGCCATAGAGATTCCGTGAGTTCCAAGCACCTCCAGAACATAACTTGGGAGTTCTACTGGTATCTATTTCTGGAGAACCTTTGTTGTATATATGCTTTAATTTTTTGAGATCCTGTTACACCAGATTCCATTATCCTATCTTTGCAATATTTTTTTGAGTCCTAATGAATTATATGATGTATTGGCTTCAGGATACATTCACTCGAACCAAATAATGGGTTCAAGAATTGCATAGACAAGGTGAGGTCATCAAAACTACTCTCAACATTTATGCAGTAATTCACTCTTGACATTAAAATCATTTTGGATAATCTCAGACTCACCATGTCTCTTTGACTCAGAATATTACGCATTCTTAGATTATATAATTTGATAGTTAACTTGAGAGTGGACTGATGATTACATGTTGTAATCACAAGTATGTGGCATACTATGTTTTTATTCCTCGTTTAGAAAAACCTTCGAATTTAATATTTTACAAAACTAATATTTTCAGCTTTTTTCTAGGGTGCTTAAAAATAAATATATCCTTCCATAGATCTAATAACATATGGATGGATAACATTCGCAACTGCCCTTTGTTCTAATTGATTAACAACAATGAAAGTTGAAATTGTGAAACATAGAGTAAAAGAAGTATGCATTGGGTTGACAATGTTTGATAATAATTGTGAAACATAGTTGTAAGTTTATATTTAGATGGATGCGAGTAAGATAAAAACTTGTTTGTTAAGTACCTGGTTTATTGTTATGCAGATTTGAGATTGTTTTTAGTGTTTGTGAACATTAATTAGGTGTGGTGTTGCTGTTTAAGCCGAATTGTTGATGAAGAGATTATGATTCAAACGTATTTTGAATTGTCGATGCAGGTCCTTTGCTTGATTTCATGTAGGGCAATATTTTGATTTGCTTTTGCTTGATAATATAAATGAGTTCAAACTGATAGTTTGATTTTGAACATTTCTCACATCTAGCTGCTTTTTTATTGGATTCAGACGTGTTGCCAATTATGGTGCTCATTTTGCTTCCTTACTTTTTATGTTTTAATATACTTCTAATTTGTTAAGTTCAACATGTGTTTTCAGGCCAACTCCTCCTTCACATGAGGTTGTAATGGCAGTGAGTAATACATTTGACCTAACTATATATATAACTATATATTGTTATGGAAATTATCAAAGTTGTGTACATTTGACCTAACTATTTGTTGCAATATTAGAAGTTTGTGCACTGTATGGTAAGGATGTTGTGTGTTTTAGTAATTGAATAAGCCAAATTCACAATCTCAAGACAACAAAATCTGAAACTTGTGCTACCCATCCTGATGGTTCTCTTCTATAGCTATTACATCTTGCTTCGCTGTCAGGATACTAAAATGTAAACTTCTTCGTGGGATTGTCACTTGAGGGTCCAGCACTAAGAAACTAATCCATGGACCTAATGTTCAGGCATCTACAGGTTTTTTAGACATTCTTTAAGCTCCTCGCCCATTCTTCAGTAACCCATTTGTTCAATTCCTTTTGGTACATGGGTTTCGAAAATTGGGGAGTCGAAGCCATTTGCAATGTTTAGGTCAAATGTGTCTCTTAGTGCTGCTTTAAATTTATTAGTTCAAGGTGATTTTCCTTCTTTTCTCAAACTATTGCAGAAAGTAAATGTAGCTTTTATCTTATAAGAATTGGCATAAAAATCTCAGCCATAAAGTCTCTATGTAAACCTGAACTATTATTGTTGTGATTTTGATCTCGTCTCAATGCTCTATGTTTACTAACATTGGACTGTATTATACTATTTAAATTATAATACACCTTCCCTTTTCATCTGGATATGTATTCATGAAGGTAATTGGCTCTCTCTCTCTCTCTCCCCTAGTTTTCTACACAGTTATTATTGAATGATCAATATTTTTTAACCATATCAAGAGGTGCTTTGTATTTTCTTAGTGATATCCCTCCTTTGGCAAAAGATAAAGCATATGCATAGATTTTCCTTGGTGAAATGCGTACTCACCAGGTAATTTCTTTTGGTTATGTATTTATCTGACTCCATCAGGCATGCTAGCTATATGGCAGATAACAACCTCTTTAAATGCTTATACTTTGACACTTATTTTCTCACAGAAAGTGGCAATGGTTATTAATCTAGATGCTTTGTAATATTGGTTTTAATTTATTGCTTACAGAATGTCTGAGGTAGTTGGAATTCGAAACTTAGGTAATTGCTTACAATCTTGGTTTAAGATTACTTTTATAGGTTAGTCAATCTGTTTCTTGTGGATTAACTTCTTTAAAGAAGTTAATCCGCATTTATGATACTATAAAAAGATATCATAAGGATAACTTATACTAGTGAAATGGTTCACAAGTAAATTTTTTTTTTTAACAGATTATTTTCGGCGACTTTCAGTCGCCCCAAAAAGTCACTTTTGTCGTCACAAATACTTCTTTGCATTAAATATGTACGTCGCAAATATCTTTTAGCGTCGAAAACTTTCAATGGAAAGGAAATAAATATTTGCGACGATTTCATGATAAATAGAAATGTCTAATTGCGGCGAAGGATGTTCGTCTCAGAAAACCTTTATCGTTCCCATATGCTTTTAGCGTCGAAACATATATTCATTGGAAAAAGGCTTATTGCGGCAATTTATATAGCTTTTACAACCATATGTATCGCTGCTTCTTACATCAATTGCGGCGATTTGAGACACGACGGAAAAGAATTGATTATTTGCAGCGATTTTATTAACTTTTTGGGACGACAATTATTGACGCAAATGACTTCTTCCGTCGATTAAAGGTGATGTCTGTATGGCATTTCTGGCTATTAATTCCCTATTTGCGGTGATCATAATTCGCCTGAAAAAATATTCCAGATTCGGCAATTTGAAGATCTCGCTGAGTTTAGGCAAAAAAATCACTTTAATCTCAACCAAACTGCAGCAATGCAATTAACGCCGAGAAAAGGTTTATGCAACGATTTTAGGTAGCAATTCCGATGAAAATTGGCACTAAGAATGGTGGGTTTTCTTGTGATCAGTTTCAAGTTATGTTTATTTCACATTCAGTTCAACTTTGTGTACAGTTTCATTTCAAGTTCATGTTCAGTCTTAAGTTCAACTACAAGTTCATGTTCAATTCAGCACATGTCCAAGTTCATTTCATGTCAACACATGCCATGTTATTTATCAAGACATGTCGAGCTCATTTATGATCATGTTATGCATTCGTGCTTTTACTATCATACATGCATCTCTAAACTATCAATTAAGTTATTTGTTAACTTGGTGAGATTTGTATTCACCGTGGTAGTTCCAACTACCATTTTCTCCCACAGGACCAAAAGACGCAATAGATGATCAAATGAGGGCAATCAACTAGGCAACGATGGCACGATGTGGAGATCATCGCTTCGATGCTCCGTTTTATCAATAGTATTATGGCGTCCTTGACCGAGTTGCATAAGCTACTTGATGGATTAGTTTAGTAGTTACTTTAGTTTTACATGTACTTGGAGAACTCTGTCTCCAATACTCTTATGGTTGCAAACTTTTTAGACTTATGATGTAATCTAAATGTCTATTATGTTCAATCTATGAAATATGTTTTAATGTTTTAGGATATAACATTCTAGTACTTTATGTATTGCTCAAAGAAAAAAAAATATTTGTTACGAATATTGCATAATTTTTAAATGCAAACTAGGTGAATTGCATCTTTAATTGTCATGAACGGGGACAAGTAATTTTGTGTTGTATGTCTCAATGCTTTAAAGTCTGTCAAATTCTAAGCAGAATCTAGGGACATCACAATGATAATATTTTGGTCACAATAATAGATTTAATATAAAATATACGCAATCATCTACATGTTTATTAAATATAAAGATAAAACAAATTAATCTTTTCATGTCTAATGGACCCACCAAGTGTGATTTTATTTCATAATAAAAAAAATGAATTTTTATTTTCTTAAAAAAAATAATAGTTTAAAGCGAAAGAATTATAAATACATAGAATGAGTTCTAAAAATTAATGGTTCTTAAGAAATATTAAAGCCTCATTTGATTATACAAATGAGATAAAAAATTTGTGAATAATATTGAGTTATTTATAAATAATAGTAAAATTATTTGACATAAGATTTTTATAAGATTTTGAAAAAAAAAATTGATTAAAATAATTATAAAATTAAAAAAAATTAGAATATAATTTCTTAAAAAAATGCTAAATAGCCCGCTTATCCTTCCCGTATGAGCTGTAAAGGTTAAATCAACTTATTTTATCTTTTTTTATTTTTTTGTTTTTGTTTTCTTCTCACCCGTGCCCTCTCCTCCCACTTTTTGTCTTTTTTTGTCTCCCTTTGTTATTTCCCTCACCTGCCCCACCCCTCCCCTCCCCTCCCCCTCTTCTTTCCTCCCCTCACCCGTACATTTTTTCTTCCTCAAAACTAACATTGCAAGTGGAGGATATAACCAAGGAAGATTAATCCGTTGGCAACAATGATTTAATTATTTGGACTTTTGAGGTACAGCATATAGAAGGTAAAAAAGGACTATACTGCTGATTCACTAACTAGAGAACTTGTGTTATACACTTTACACGGGAGCTTAGTCGCACGGATGGATAGAAGCAGAGGCTTACTTCGAATGGGAAGAGTGTCGGCAGATTGAGAAGGAACCCTAATGTCTGAAGCAGTGATTATGCGAAGTATGGGCCTAAGGGGCCGTAGAGACATCGGCCTGGAATGCAAGGCCTTGGGCTAGTATTAATAAACAGAATAGATGCATTGTTAATTCGGAAGCCCATTACTTAAGGGCAGTTTAGTAATTCTCTTATTTTCTGTTGTTAGTATAAATTCATCCTTACGTTTCCGAGAGAAGGATTTGGAATTTACTTGTACTGTTCTATTGAATTTGGAGGTGCTCCCCTCGAAGAGAGCTTATTTTTCAGAAGTTTATATACATTTCCATTCAAATCTATCATTTCCCTTTTAATCTACTAGTTGACTATTACAAAGTGGTATCCATAGCCTTCAATTCTGCACCAATGGCTGAAGGAACTCGACTGAAGAATCTGCAGGAGGGGTTCCAAGCATTCAAGAAATCCATAGAAACGCATGTTCAGCATACGGAATCTCAGTTCACCACTATTGAGTATAGATGCTTTCGATGAGAAGACAAATGGAAGCTATAATGCAGCAATTCTCAGCTGTTGCAGCAGATCTGCACAACGTGAACAAAGTCATTTCAACAGGAGCAAATCACAATGAGGACAACAGCAACTCACAGCAGCTAACACATACTACGGGTGAGATCTATCCAAGAACATTAAGGCTGGATTTTCCAATATTCAGGGGAGACAATCCCCTTGGTTGGCTCTATAAGGTCAAACAATTCTTTTCATTCCACAACACACTACCACATCCCCATTTAAGGCTGGTTTCATTCCATGTGGAGGGCAAGGCTCATGTATGGTTCTAGGATCTAGATGAATCGAGAGTTTTATCCAGCTGGGAGGAATTTGTGAAAGCCTTATTAATAAGGTTTGGCCCTAGTAGTTATGATGATCCTGTAGAGCAACTGACTAGGCTGAGACAACTAGGCACAGTGGATGAATATAAAACTGACTTTGAGGAGTTGTCAAACAGATTAAGGGGCTTATCTGAATCCTTTAAGTTGAGTTGCTTCCTTAGTAGTCATAAGGATGAAATCCGCTTGATTGTGAGGATGTTTGATCCAACTAGTTTGATGGCTGCCTATGGGCTTGCTAGTATACAGGAAGAGAAAGTTTTACTCCATAAGAAATCCAACCAAAGACCCACAAACAATCCATACACTGAACCAACCACCAGCAAATATAAGCCAACCTACCAAACACCACAACCATTCAGCCAAACACATACCCAAACACAGAACAAATCACCAAACACAAATTATCCCAATGCAATTGTTCCTATCCAAAAGATATCACAGAACCATATGAAAGAGCGCAGGGAGCAGGGCCTTTGTTATCATTGTGATTCCAAATGGAATCCGGGCCATAAATGTCACAGCCCTAAACTCTACTTGATCGAAGAAGTGGAAGAGGACTAGATTTCTATAGACAATGATACTGTCCAAGTGCCCAACTGCGAAGTGCTGGAAATTCTTAACAAAGGAAAATGTCCAGAAATTTCATTACACGCCATTTTGGGTTCTCTCAACCCAAGAACAATGCGAATCCGAGGTAAGATTGGGGCTCAAGCAGTGACTATTTTAATAGACTCGGGTAGTATGCATAATTTTCTAAATCCTGCGATACTAGCTCGAGTTCCCTTAGCTGTTAATGAAGAGGATAGGGTGAAGGTGAAAGTTGCTAATGGTGATCAAATTAAAAGTGAAGGCAAGGTAGTGGGAGTTAATGTTAATATGTAGGGACATCTTTTTAACATGGACATGTATGTCTTGGTAAGTATTGGCTGGATGTGATGTTGTCCTTGGGGTTCAGTGGTTGCAAGGCCTTAGATCCATCCTTTGGAATTTCAGCAGCTCACTATGCAATTCACTTATAAGGCTACAGTAGTGATTTTACAAGGGCTCAGCAGTACAAATTTAATTGAGGAAGGGAAGGTGCCTAAGTCCAACAGTTTAGAATAGAAAGGGCTACTCTTACAATTAATTGAAGACATTCCAGCTACAAAGAACCCACTTATTCCTGAACCTGTACAGTCACTCCTCAATCTTTATCCTGAGATTTTTGCAACACCTACTGGCCTACCACCAACAAGATCCCATGACCACAGTATCACCCTCCATCCAGACACTAACCCTATTTCAGTCAGGCCATATCAATACCCCTATTTTCAGAATGATGAAATTGAAAAAATAGTGAAAGAGCTGCTAGAATCAAGGGTAATCCGACCCAGTCAAAGCCCATATTCTTCCCCTGTGCTGCTGGTCAGAAAGGCCGATGGGTCATGGTGCTTATGTGTAGATTACAGGGCCTTGAACAGTGTCATTGTCAAGGACAAATATCCCATTCCCGTGGTGGAAGAGCTGATGGATGACCTACATGGCGCTAAGGTATTTTCTAAACTTTACTTAAGGTCAGGTTATCATCAGATTCGTGTTAAACCTGAAGACATTCCAAAGACAACATTCAGGACACATGAGGGCCACTACGAATTTTTGGTAATGCCGTTTGGCTTAACCAATGCCCCATCTACCTTCCAGAGTCTCATGAATCAGGTCTTTAAACCTCATCTCAGAAACTTTATTTTGGTTTTTTTTGACGATATTCTGATTTACAGCAAAGACTCAGCAGCCCACTTAGGTCACCTTAAGGTGGCTTTTGACATTCTAAGGGAAAATCAACTGTTTGCTAAGTTGAGCAAGTGCAGTTTTAGCTGCACAGAAATATCCTATTTGGGCCATTTGATCTCGGGTAATGGAGTGAGAGCAGACCCAGACAAGATCCAGGCCATGTTGCACTAGCCAGTTCCGAGAACCTTAAAGGCCTTGAGAGGTTTTCTAGGCCTCACTGGCTACTACATGAGATTTGTAAGAGGGTATAGGTCTATAGCTGCCAAGTTGACCAGTTTATTGAAGAATGACAACTTTCAGTGGGATGAGGGGGCCCAAACAGCTTTTGAGAATTTAAAGAAAGCCATGACACAGCCACCTATTCTAGCCCTCCCAGATTTTCAGTCTCTCTTTGTCATTGAATGTGATGCCTCAGGGGCAGCCATTGGGGCAGTTTTAATGCAAGGGGGCAGACCCTTGGCATTTTTTAGTCAAGCACTAAACGGCAGGGCTTTAAGGCTATCGACCTATGAGAAAGAATTATTGGCACTGGTTTCTTCAATGCAGAAATGGAGGTATTACCTCATGGGCTAGCCCTTTGTAATCAAAACAGATCACCAAAGTCTAAAATTTCTTTTAGACCAACGAGTGGGCACAATCATGCAACAGAAATGGATCTCTAAACTCATGGGTTATGATTTTATAGTTGAATATAAGAAGGGAAAGGAGAACCTAGTGGCGGATGCTCTCTCTAGACAAAGCTGTGAAACTGACATTACTGTATCTATGCTGTCCCTACCTACATGGGATTGGATGATTGATATTAAATTCCATTACCTTTCTGATCCACAAGTCCAAACTCTACTGCAGAAACACCAGGATGGTCTCTTAACATCACCATACTCCGTGAGGGATGGGTCATTGTTTTACAAAAATAAGGTTTATATCCCTGCCCATAAACCCCTTCTCCATAAGCTATTGGAGCTAGTGCATAACAGCCCCATAGGAGGACATATGGGATTTGACAAAAGCATGCATAGATTGAGGAGAGATTTCTACTGGCCAGGGTAGAAATCTGATGTCAAGGAGTTCTTGAGGAACTGTAAGATATGCCAAACTGTCAAGGTGGACAATTCTTTACCTAGTGGCCTTCTTCAGGCCCTACCTTTACCCTCCATCCCATGGTCTAATATTACCATGGATTTTGTTGATGGATTACCAACTTCAGGTGGGTTTAATGCTCTATGGGTTGTAGTAGACAGGTTTACTAAATACGCCCATTTCATTCCATTATCTCACACATACACTGCTAAAATAGTTGCCCAACTCTTTGCCAAACACATCTTTAAACTCCATGGCCTACCCCACACCATTATCTTAGACAGAGACCCAACCTTTACCAGCAAATTTTGGAAAGAATTGTTCATACTACAGGGAGTGCAATTGGCTTTTTGCACTGTGTACCATCCTCAAACTGATGGACAAATAGAGGCTGTGAATAAATGGGTAGAGAATTACCTACGAAGCTATGTGGGGGACAGACCGAAGGAATGGTCGCAATTGGTGGCCCTAGCTGAATGGTGTTACAATTCTAGTGTGCATGCGTCAACAAAGCTCACACCTTTTGAGGCTCTAGATGGGTATAAACCCCCAAGGTGGGTGAGCTACACTACGGGAATGGCAAAAGTGCAAGAAGTAGAGGATACCTTGCTGCACCGGGACCAATTTTGGCTGCTACTGAAACAAAATTTGGTTAAGGCTCAAGATCGAATGAAGAAATACGCAGATAAAGGGAGAAAGGAGCAAACTTTTCAGGAAAGGGATTGGGTTTACCTGAAATTGCAGCCCTACAGATAGTCCTCCGTACGCCACCGTCAAAACCTGAAGCTCGCACTGCGTTTTTATGGGCCTTTTCAAGTGATGCAACGGGTGGGGGAAGTCGCGTATCGCATCCAACTGCCGGATTCAGCTCAGATACACAACGTATTTCACGTCTCCCAGTTAAAACCAAAGTTGGGTCAGAATCACACAACACTCTCGAGCTTACCACTAGTGGATAAAAAAGGAGCCTTTAAACCAGAACCAGAGGAGGTGCTTACCAGACGGATGCGGAAGGTGAAGAATCGGGCCTTGGTCGAGCTCCTAGTCCGTTGGCAAGGACAACCTCCAGAGGATGCATCTTGGGAACCTTACCACACCCTCTGTATAGAATAACCCCACCTTGTGGGCAAGGTGTTCTGAAAAGGGGGACAGTTGTTATACACCTTACACGGGAGCTTAGTCGCACAGATGGATAGAAGCGGAGGCTTACTTCGAAAGGGAAGAGTGTCGGCAGATTGAGAAGGAACCCTAATGTCTGAAGCAGTGATTATGCGAAGTGTGAATATTGTGTCAATTTTCTACCTCTTTGATTTCTTTAATCTAACGGATGTTTATGCAGCCTATACTCTGTTGACACCTGGTGATAAGCAGCGGCTTTTATCAACTATGCAGTGAAGGAAACTTGTGCTATGCACGTGAGCTTTCGATGGCTTCACTGGAATAACAGCCGTTGGTTGAATACACGTGTTGTAATCTACTGGGCATGTATATATATGTAATATTGTACTGATTAGGATTACGGGATTTCAGTTTTCATTTGGGATTGTTGCCGTCCTCGAGAGCAAAATGTACAGAGAGAGTTTATTCTAGGGTTTTGTTACTGAGGGAGAAAGCAAGGGAGTTTGAGGCTTGTTTTGGCTCAGTGCCTAGTATAAATGTGTGTATGATACATTGGCTTTGAAGATTACTCAATAAAGAATGATCTCTGAGGCTGTTCCTGCCGTGGATGTACGCCATTAGGGCCGAACCACGTAATCCCTGTTTGTATCTCTTATTTTTCCGTTCTTTTATTGTTCTTGCTGATTTATTACTTGTTCTTGTTGATCTTGACATTTTATCTCTGATACCTGTATATGTTCTGTTCTAAATTTCGGATCTGAGTTCTTTAGCCTATAAAGGACTCCATTATTGTTTTTTCTAACAATTGGTATCAAGAGCTTAGGTTCTATGGGGACCACGAAATTTGACATTGAGAAATTTACAGGGGCTAATGACTTCGGTTTATGGAGAATAAAGATAAGAGCTCTGTTAGTCCAACAGGGCTTACAGGATGCTCTCACCTGTGCTATAAGGGGCCTTTCCTCGAAAGAGGAAGGGAAGGTGGAAGTCCAAAAGGACATCCTTCAAAAGGCCCATAGTGTTCTCACTCTTTCATTAGGAGATAAAGTATTGAGGGAAGTAGCTAGTGAGGAAACAGCTGCTGGTATTTGGCTAAAACTAGAACACCTATATATGACCAAATCCTTGGCTAACAGACTGTGCAAGAAAACTAGGTTATATACCTTTAAGATGTCCCCTGGAACATCAATAGGGGAACATCTAGACACCTTTAACAAGATCATATTAGACCTAGCTAATATAGACATTAAGGTGGAGGATGAGGATCAAGCAATCCTCTTGCTGAGTTCTTTAGACTCATCATACCAGAACCTTAAGGAGACCATGATGTATGGTAGAGATATGTTATCCCTAGATGAAGTGCAATCTGTACTTCATGCTAGGGAATTACAAAATCAAGAAGATACTAAACGAGAAAATGGTGAGGGTTTGTCTGTTAGGGGAAGACCTGAAAGGAGAGGCAAGAAAAATAAATTTGAAAATAAGAGAAGAAGGTCTAAGTCTAAAGGAAAACAATTAAAATGTTTTCTATGTCACAAAGAAGGACATTTCAAGAGAGATTGTCCTGATAAGAAAATTCTGTTAGGAAACAAAAATAGAGAGGATGGGGATGTAGCAGTGGTGTTAGAAGGGTATGAAAGTGCTGAGGTACTTAATGTATCTGAGACTGGATCTGAAAAGGAATGGATTTTAGATTCAGGTTGCTCTTTTCACATGTGTCCCAATAGGGACTGGTTTGAAACCTTTTCTGAATTGGATGGTGGACATGTAATTCTAGGGAATAATAAATCCTGTAAGATCATGGGTATTGGGTGTATAAAACTTAAACTTCATGATGGGATGGAGAGACTTTTAAGGGAGGTCAGGTTTATACCTGACCTAAAGAGAAATCTGATTTCTCTGGGTACCCTTGATAACTCAGGTTATACTTTTAAGTCTGAAGCAGGGGTCCTTAGAGTTACTAGAGGTTCTCTCACTATTATGAAAGGGATAATTAAAAATGGCCTTTATACCTTAGTTGGCAAAACCATTGTGGGAGAAGCATCCTCTGTACAGAATGTTACTGAAAATAAATCTGTGCTCTGGCACAGGAGGTTAGGACATGTTAGTCAAAGAGGGCTTTTAGAATTAAACAATCAGGGCTTGTTGAAAGATACAGGTCTGGACAACTTACCTTTCTGTGAGGACTGTGTCTATGGAAAGGCTAAAAGGGTTAGTTTTAAAAGGGCAACTCATATGACTAAACAGACCCTAGATTATGTACATTCTGACCTTTGGGGACCTTCTAGAGTAGCTTCACATGGTGGAGGGAATTACTTCCTCTCCATCATTGATGATTACTCTAGGAAGGTTTGGATCTACATTCTTAAACACAAGAGTGATACTTTTGGAAAGTTTAAAGAATGGAAATCTTTAGTGGAAAACCAGGTAGGCAGAAAATTAAAAACCCTAAGAACAGATAATGGGCTTGAATTTCTGTCTACAGATTTTAATATTTTCTGTCAAAAGGAGGGGATTCTAAGACACAAAACAGTGAGGGAAACCCCTCAACAGAATGGCCTAGCTGAAAGGATGAATAGGACCATTCTAGAGAGGGTAAGATGTATGTTATCTAATGCTGGGTTACCTAAGTCCTTCTGGGCTGAAGCTGCTGCTACAGCAGTTCATTTAATTAACAGGTGTCCATCTTCTGCCATAGGTTTTAAAACACCTCAAGAAATGTGGACTGGGAAACCTCCCAGTTATGATTACCTTAGAATTTTTGGGTGTACAGCCTATGCACACTCCAAAACTGATAAGTTAGACCCTAGGGCACTAAAGTGCATTTTTGTGGGATACCCTGAAGGGGTTAAAGGGTATAAACTATGGATAGATAAACCTGGCAAACATAAATGTATTATTAGCAGGGATGTAACCTTTAATGAATCCCAAATGGCTCGGGTACAGAAAATAAAGGTAGATCAACAACCTGGTAACACTGAGGAAGATGTACATGTTGAGGTGGAGAGAGAAAACACCTCAACAGATCCTAACACTGAATATATCAGCAACTCTGAGGCTCCAATCTTAGAGGACTTAGATAAACAAGGTTTTGATTCTTACATTTTAGTAAGAGACAGAAAGAAAAGGGTCATAAAACCACCCCTAAGGTATGGTCAAGCAGAGCTTACAGCTTTTGCTTTTACCATTGCAGATGAGGTTGTTTATCAAGAACCAAGAAACTATAAAGAGGCCATTGCTAGCAAGGATGCCACTAAGTGGATACTTGCTATGCATGAGGAAATGGAGTCTCTTAATAAAAATAAAACTTGGGAACTAGTTACAAAACCTAATGGGATTAAGCTGGTGGGATCCAAGTGGATTTTTAAGAGAAAGGAAGGCATACCAGGGGTAGAAGGTACTAGGTTTAAGGCAAGGCTAGTAGCTAAAGGTTTCACTCAAAGGGAGGGGATAGATTTTAATGAGATTTTCTCTCCTGTGGTTAAACACAGTTCTATTAGATTGCTTTTATCTTTCATTGCTTATCATGACTTGCACTTAGAACAACTGGATGTAAAAACTACTTTTTTACATGGAGAATTGGAAGAGGTAATTTACATGCAACCCCCTGAGGGGTTTATAAAAGACATTAACCTTAATAAAGTATGTTTGCTTAAAAAATCTCTATATGGTCTAAAACAGTCTCCTAGACAATAGTATAAGAGATTTGATACTTACATACTTGAAAATGATTTTAAAAGAAGCTGTTACGACAGCTATGTCTACAATGAAGATGTTAATGGAATATTAATATACCTTCTACTGTATGTAGATGATATGTTGGTAGCATGTAAAGATCCTGCTTTGATAAAACAGGTTAAGTATATGTTGAAGTCTGAGTTTGATATGAAAGAACTAGGACCTGCTAGTAGAATTTTAGGAATGGATATTATAAGGAATAGGTCAGAAAGATGTCTGTATCTATCCCAGACAAATTACATC
Source organism: Pterocarya stenoptera (assembly GCA_003123785.1). Classification (NCBI taxonomy): domain Eukaryota; kingdom Viridiplantae; phylum Streptophyta; class Magnoliopsida; order Fagales; family Juglandaceae; genus Pterocarya; species Pterocarya stenoptera. Next base: position 699,375 of record QEOT01000398.1, read on the forward strand.
TCCAAGGTTCTCAAAAGGTTTGGTATGGATCAAGTTAAGTCTGTATGCACACCTTTGGGCCAACATTTCAAGTTGTCTTCGAGTCAGGCCCCAGAATCTGGTTCAGAACTAACTTTTATGCAACAAATTCCCTATGCTAGCATGGTGGGAAGTGTGATGTATGCAATGGTCTGCACAAGGCCTGACCTTACTTATGCTGTCAGTGTTGTTAGCAGGTTTATGAGTAACCCTGGTAAGGCACACTGGCAAGCTATTAAATGGTTGCTAAGGTATATGTCTGGAACTGTTAATTTGGGTCTGAAATATGGATCAAATGTTAAGGAAGGTTGTGAGTTAGAAGGGTTTGTAGATGCTGACTATGCTGGTAGTATTGATACCAGGAAATCTTTAACAGGTTATGTCTTTACTGCTTATGGGGGAGCTATTAGTTGGAAGTCAAACTTACAACCAGTTGTGGCCTTATCTACTACAGAGGCTAAATATATAGCCTTGACAGAGGCTATAAAAGAAGCAATATGGCTAAATGGAATATCACATGAACTAGGTATTTTTTAAGGAAAAATCAGTGTACATTGTGATAACCAAAGTTCAATATATTTGGCTAAAAACCAAGTATATCATTAAAGGACTAAGCATATAGACATTAGGCTTCATTTTGTAAGGGATATTATTGAGTCTAGGGTAGTTGGAGTGGAGAAAATTCCAACTGAGGAAAATCCCTCAGACATGATGACTAAATCTCTACCATTGGCAAAGTTCAAACACTGTCTGAACTTAATCAACATGCATTCTACTGGGGGTCCCTATTAGAGGGACATTGCAGGAACAGCCAAGATGAGAATAGGATAGGAGTGATGGGTATAATATTGCCAAGGTGGAGAATTGTGAATATTGTGTCAATTTTCTACCTCTTTGATTTCTTTAATCTAACGGATGTTTATGCAACCTATACTCTGTTGACACCTGGTGATAAGCAGCGGCTTTTATCAACTATGCAGTGAAGGAAACTTGTGCTATGCACGTGAGCTTTCGATGGCTTCACTGGAATAACAGCCGTTGGTTGAATACACGTGTTGTAATCTACTGGGCATGTATATATATGTAATATTGTACTGATTAGGATTACGGGATTTCAGTTTTCATTTGGGATTGTTGCCGTCCTCGAGAGCAAAATGTACAGAGAGAGTTTATTCTAGGGTTTTGTTACTGAGGGAGAAAGCAAGGGAGTTTGAGGCTTGTTTTGGCTCAGTGCCTAGTATAAATGTGTGTATGATACATTGGCTTTGAAGATTACTCAATAAAGAATGATCTCTGAGGCTGTTCCTGCCGTGGATGTACGCCATTAGGGCCGAACCACGTAATCCCTGTTTGTATCTCTTATTTTTCCATTCTTTTATTGTTCTTGCTGATTTATTACTTGTTCTTGTTGATCTTAACATTTTATCTCTGATACCTGTATATGTTCTGTTCTAAATTTCGGATCTGAGTTCTTTAGCCTATAAAGGACTCCATTATTTTTTTTCTAACACGAAGTATGGGCCTAAGGGGCCGTAGAGACATCGGCCTGGAATGCAAGGCCTTGGGCTAGTATTAATAAACAGAATAGATGCATTGTTAATTCGGAAGCCCATTACCTAAGGGCAGTTTAGTAATTCTTTTATTTTCTGTTGTTAGTATAAATTCATCCTTACGTTTCCGAGAGAAGGATCTGATTTACTTGTACTGCTCTGTTGAATTTACTTGGAATATACATTTCCATTAAGATCTATCATTTCCCCGTTTAATCTACTAGTTGACTATTACAACTTGCTAACGTTTAAATTGCAGGTCTCCTGATGGAAACCCTCAAAGAGGAAATAGCAATTCTTGAGTTTGAACTCGGGATTAAACAACAAGAAGCTGAGACAATTAGCCAGAAGCTACTTCTAGCTAAGCTCAAGCTTAGAGCTTTGGAGAAATCCAACACCATTAAAAACAACATAATATTTATAAATCCTTTCTTCAGCGTTAAATGCTGTAGAAGGTATTTCCTTGTTCAAGCTTGGAAATAAGCTTGTTGAAGCTTCTTACGAAGACGTTTGACTTTCGTCAAATTTTTTGTTTTCTTGAGCTTAGAATATGCTCAATGAAGATCCTTTCGGATACTGAAGATTTTCATCTTCTCTTCCACTTCCAGTATTAACAGAAGTTTGTTTATTGGTTTCACTAGTCTTGCTGCGTACTTCCTTATTTTCTGTTGCTCCACTGGATTCAAGAGGCGAGGGGAGAAAAGAAAGAAAAGAAGAGGGGGAGGGGAGGGGCAGGTGAGAAATAAAAAAGAAAGACAGAAAGATAAAAAGTGGGAGGGGGAGGGCCACGGGTGAGAAGAAAACAACAATAAAAAATAAAAAAAGATAAAAGTAAATTGATTTGGTGTAGCTCGGACGGGAAGGATAAACGCAGGTACTTTTGGGAAAATCGGCTGACGTGGCCGAAAGGATGCTGGCAAACCCAGAAGTTATCAAGAAAATACGTACCCGAGCTATGCCAAGAGGTAGATGAAATACTTCGAGCCAATCTCCTAAGTACCAAGTCCTACGGCACTAAAGTAATTACGCTGTCCTGTAATTTGTAAGCCAGTAGTTGTATAAATGATTTTTTTTTAATAATATGAAATTTAATGAATATTGGAACATTCAAGAAGCAGCATCCAGATCATGTGTCGGCAACCGGACATTCAAGAGGAAATCTAACTTACATATATCGGCCGTAGACCTGATTATGTATACGAACATGCATGACGACAGAATTGTTACACGTGCCGCGTTACAAATTGCTAAATGTGCCACGTTATTACTCATTGCAGCCACGTGGAAGTTTATTTTTCCGAATATTGGATATTGCTTTCTGTCAAAGGAGAAATGAAAGATCCACGTGATGTCCTCCACATGATGCTAATTAAGACGATCTTCTTTTCCAAACTAATGGATTATACTAATGTTTTCAGTGTAAGAGGTTCGGTCAAGTTTCTCTTGGTCTCTCGTACTTGAGAGGCCAAACTGAACAAACTAAAGGGTATATATTAGTAAATGCTAGACGTGTTAGGACATAATAAACGTCTAGGTTATAATTATGAGTAGACGTGTTCGGTTTGAGTAGACGTGTTCGGCGACAAAACTTCATCACAAACGGAAACTTCATCTCAAACCGACGTGTTTGGATATTTTCGTGTTCGGATATTTTTCAGCTTCTATCACTTCCACGTGGCCATGCATGAGTAATAACGTGTCACGTTTAGCAAATTGAAACGCGGCACGTGTAACAATTCTGTCGTCATGCATGCTCATATACAGAATCATTTCTACCGATATATATAAGTTAGTCCAGAGTAATCCAAGCTACTCACTCTTAATCTATCCTATATCCGTGCAAAGAACAGTCGCAGCTAGCAAGCTTACCTTTATACACTCTTTCGTTAAAATTCTCAGCCTTTGCTTGTGATTTTGTTTCCGCTTGTTAACCTTGAAAATGGCACATTTCCAAAACAAATACGGAGCAGCCCATAGCATAGATGCATACGGCAACAATATCCTCAAAGACGAATACGGCAACGTGATTCCTACGGACGAGTATGGCGACCCTATCCGCCACAACGACACTACTCTCCAAGGTGGGCAGCAGCAGCAGCGTCATCATGACCTTTCCGTAAGTAGTCCAGTACTACATCATGATAAACATACTTTTCTTTCTTATATTCTAAAACCTTATATATTGTTTTCACCTTTTGTTTTACCATATATCAATGTTTTATGTGAATTAATTTAATGAAATAAAGACCGATCAGTACGATGGGCAAGGCGGGAGAAGGAACAAGGGGCTGAAGGAGAAGATAACGGAGAACATACCTGGAGTTGGAAACAATGACTATCGAAATCATACATCACCTGCGACTACAGATGCATACGGCAATGTTATTCGTAAAGACGAATACGGCAACGTGATTCCTACGGACGAGTATGGCGACCCTATCCGCCACAACGACACTACTCTCCAAGGTGGGCAGCAGCAGCAGCGTCATCATGGCCTTTCCGTAAGTAGTCCAGTACTCCGTACATGATAAACATACTTTTCCTTCTTATATTCTAAAACCTTATATATTGTTTTCACCTTTAGATTTACCATATATCTATGAATTTCTGTGAATTAATTTAATGTAATACAGACTGAGTACGATGGGCAAGGCGGGAGAAGGAACAAGGGGCTGAAGGAGAAGATAACGGAGAACATACCTGGAGTTGGAAACAATGACTATCGAAATCATGCATCATCTGCGACTACAGATGCATACGGCAATGTTATCCGTAAAGACGAATACGGCAACGTGATTCCTACGGATGAGTATGGCAACCCAATCCGCCACAACGGCACTACTCTCCAAGGTGGGGGGCAGCAGCAGCAGCGTCATGACCTTTCCGTAAGTACTCCTCTCAGTAGTACATGATAAACATACTTTTCTTTCCAGTATTCTAGAACCTTATATATCGTTTTCACCTTTTGCTTTACCATATATCCATGTTTTTCTGTGAATTAATTTAATGTAATACAGACTGAGTACGATGGGCAAGGCGGGAGAAGGAACAAGGGGCTGAAGGAGAAGATAACGGAGAACATACCTGGAGTTGGAAACAATGACTATCGAAATCATGCATCATCTGCGACTACAGATGCATACGGCAACGTTATCCGTAAAGACGAATACGGCAACGTGATTCCTACGGACGAGTATGGCAACCCAATCCGCCACAACGGCACTACTCTCCAAGGTGGGGGGCGGCAGCAGCAGCGTCATGACCTTTCCGTAAGTACTCCTCTCATCAGTACTACATGATAAACATACTTTTCTTTCCAGTATTCTAAAACCTTATATATTGTTTTTACCTTTTGCTTTACCATATATCTATGTTTTACTGTGAATTAATTTAATGTAATAAAGACGGAGTACGATGGGCAAGGCGGGAGAAGGAACAAGGGGCTGAAGGAGAAGATAACAGAGAACATACCTGGAGTTGGAATAAATGACCATCGAAATGATGCAACATCTGCGACTACAGATGTATACGGCAACGTTATCCGCAAAGACGAATACGGGAACGTGATTCCTACGGACGAGTATGGCAACCCAATCCGCCACAGTGGCACTACTCACCAAGGTGGGCGGCAGCAGCAGCAGCGCCATGACCTTTCCGTAAGTAATCCTCAGTACTACATGATAAACGTACTTTTCTTTCCTATCTACTAAAACCTTATATACTGTTTTCACCTTTTGTTTTCCCATATATCTATGTTTTTCTGTGAATTAATTTAATGTAATACAGACCGAGTACGATGGGCAAGACGGGAGAAGGAACAAGGGGCTGAAGGAGAAGACAACGGAGAACATACTTGGAGTTGGAAACAATGACCATCGAAATGATACAACATCTGCGACTACAGATGTATACGGCAACGTTATGCGCAAAGACGAATACGGGAACGTGATTCCTACGAACGAGCATGGCAACCCAATCCGCCACAGCGGCACTACTGGTGGGCAGCAGCAGCTGCGTCATGGCCTTTCCGTAAGTACTCCTCTCAGTACTACATGATGAACATACTTTTCTTTCCTATCTTCTAAAACCTTATATATTGTTTTCTCCTTTTGTTTTACCATATATCTATGTTTTTCTGTGAATTAATTTAATGTAATACAGACGGAGTACGATGGGCAAGGCGGGAGAAGGAATGAGGGGCTGAAGGAGAAGATAACGGAGAACATACCTGGAGTTGGAAACAAGGACCATCGAAATGATACATCATCTGCGGCTACAACGACTTATACTACAACAGCCGGCGGTTACGGTACTGAGGAACAGGCGCAGCAGCATCAATATCAGCATGCAGAGAAGAAGGGTATGATGGGAAAGATCAAAGAGAAGCTTCTTTGTAATCCTACTTTGTAACTTGGGATTAGATGAATGCGTACGTCATAATTAAGGTCCAGATCCGGTTCGTAGGAGGTTTTCTTAATTACAGGCTAAAGCACGTCTTTAATATGAGATGCATGCGTACGTGCATATGTATATGCTGGGGTGTGAGTTGTATGAGCACACTCTTCTAGCATAATAAGTATTAATACTGGCTTAATGCAGTATATTGCTGTACGTGCTTTTTGGTTAATATGTTATGTCGTCGTGCATATATAAGCCAGCTTTACTAATTTACAGTTATTCCATGATACCCTAATTAATTAATTTATGTCATAATCCTTTGGATTTGAAGTTTGAACTGATGTGCACATACATGGGATCATATTCCTGATCGATCTGATCCGATCTGTTTTTCTGGGATATATAATGCTTAGAACATAGATGGGATCGAATACTCGGGCATGTCATTTTCAGAAATTATATTTTTCTTGTACTTTGTCGGGGTGTATATATGTACGTATATTTTTCTTATATATATATATATATGTATATGTTCATGATCTTAATGATAATCATGATATTATTTAATATAATATAGTTTGTATAAAACAAAGATTATGGTACTATTATAATTTTATAATAGTATTCAAGTAAACAGTATAATCAAAGTAAAATGATATACATATAATTTTATAATTATATGTGTTGTCAGCTATATATACTGAAGATTATAAGAAAATTGATAAAATAAAGCTCAGTATAATGAAAATATCTTAAATAAAAGATAAAAAGAAAAACTAAAGAAAAAAAGCTATTTGTGCTTATGATTTTATGTAATAATGCGATATATTGAAAATTATAAGAAAATTAATAAAATAAGTCTTATACATAATATAGATAATGAAAATATCTTAAATATGTAAAAAGATAAAAACAAAAATATTATAGTTTTATAATATGATATATAATATAAATTATAGTATTATAATATGATATAACATTTAATGTAGGAATCATTAGTAATGCATATATAAACTATGAAAATCTATTTATATTAAAAAAGAGAAATGATATTTTTAGTTTATATAAGTATTATTTTTTTTTTAAATTGAGTAAATATGATATTGATATGAAAAAATTAATCAATCATGCATTTTTTTTTTAAATGAACAAATGTGAGATCTATACAAAAAAATTAATCTTTTGATAACAAACTTCGTTGATGACTGACAGCACCATGGGCTATAGCCCATATATCTATAGGCCTTATTTGAATAATAATATGAGATAAGATTATGTAAAATAGTAATAAAATCTTTTGTAAATAATAGTAAAATGATTTGAGTTATATATTTTATGTGATTTTGGGAAATGAGAGCATTTGAATAAAAATATTATAAAGTTAAAATATTATTAGAATATAATTTTTTAATATAATAGTTATTTTTATATTTAAAAAAATTGAATTATATTTTGTGATTTGTTTGAAAGTTTGAGAAAGTTGTAATAATTAGATAAAAAAGTTAAAAATTTGAAATTAAAAATTGTTTGTATTTGTAATGTTTAGATATTGAGTTGAGATGATATGAATGAGAAATATGTTGCTATCCAAACTAGGCATTAGTCAAGTACAAGGGCGCCAAGGTCTTACGCACGATCACTATATCCTTTTTCCTTTTGTCTATCCTATATGTAGAAAGAGGGGATGATACGTGGCGCAGTACCGATCGTTTGGTCAAGTAGACGTCTACATAAGTCAACATATATAGCTCATGTTCTTTGGAGTTAGAACTAAGGGTGGTAATATGTGACACGACTCGTAACCCAATATGATCACAACATGAAATTAGCAGGTTTAAGTTTTGATGTTAACAGGTTCAGATAAAAATGGCTAACCCGTTAAGACACGATTTATAACGGGTCATTAATGAGTTAATCTACTTAACACGAAATCAACTCATTACGGCCCATTTAGATTTTTACTCACAATTACAATTATATTATTGTTGGATTGTAATATTGGTAATTTTCAATATGTTTATATTTTTATTGTTATGATTGCAATTCTGAACATATACTTATATTTGTTAATATTGTGATTGTAATATTGACTTTATAATAAGTTAAAATTTGAAAAATATTGATATCTTTTTGTTAGTGGGTAGTCTAATTGTTCTTTTTAGATATTGTGGCTACTAATTAATACAAATTTTAATTTTTATGTGAAATTATGTTAATTAGGTCAAATGGGTTATGCGAATTAATTCAACCCATTTATATGCAATGGATTGAAATAAGTCATGTCGTGTTGATTAATTTCTAATTAATTATTAAACGAGTCAAAAAGGGTGATACGACATTATCCATTATTTAAATGGCTCATCTTAGGGTTTGAAAATCTAACACGTTTAACTTAATGGGTCGAGTTCGGATTGAACCATATAGTCAAATATCCATGACTTGACACGACTTACAAACACGATTTGTTTCCCATAATTAGAACCCATAAATAAGTAGAATGAAATGAAATAAATAATGGCGAGCCTAGAACGATGAATATGGCTCAAAATCTCTACTTTATTGTTACTCACTTCCCTCTTGTTTGTTTAGAATATTCACATCCGGCTCCCCCAACCACATTTTTCTCTAAATTTTAGGATTTACATTTGGAAAAAATCCCAAATGCATGATTCATCCGCCTCCCCAAATAGTGGCTCCCAATATTCCCAATCCTCATTTCAGTTCATCACTCCCGCACAACTTCTCTCTGTGTCTTACCTACTACCGACCATCATTCATGTCCCCATTAGGCAACCCCTCCAATTGTCGTCTCTGGTAAGTCTTTGCACCTTCGACAAGCACACACACCCACACACACACCCCTCTCTCTCTCTCTCTCTCTCTCTCTCTCTCTCTCTCTCTCTCTCTCTCTCTCTCTCTCTCTCTCTCTCTCTCTCTCTCTCTCTCTCTCTCTCTCTCTCAGAGAATGCTATGTGCCAATTATATATTTGTTCACCCATATTGGTTCATTGCTCTAATATTCCTTGTGATTTACATTACTCTGTGATATACTCGATGTGTCTCTGATTTACAACTTTGGTATTCTATGTGATTTACTAGAATGGGTCTCTGATTATTCCTTGTGATTTACATTTGAGTCTCTAATTTTGGAAATGTGGCTGTGAATTTGGAACTTGTCATTTATGCAATATTGGGGCTTTGATTTACATGTTACTCGGATGAGTTTCTGATTTGATTTTTTTAGGGTTTTACATTTGGGTCTAAAATTTTGTTACCATAGATGTGATTTCCAAGCTGTGATTTAAATTTTCTTACTTTTGGGTCTCTAATTTACATGTTAGGATGGTTAAGAATTTGAAACTTGTCAAAATCAGCAACATTGGGATGTACATGTTTTCATTTGGGTCTCTGATTCGATTATTCCTTATGAGTTACATTTGGTCTTTGATTTACATGTTACTATAACTATGAATTTGGAACTTCTCATTTCAACAGCACTGGGGATTTACATGTTTTCATTTAGGTAGATGATTCGATTATTCCCTGGTATTTACATTTACATTTAGGTCTTTAATTTACATGTTACTATAACTGTAAATTTCGAAAAAATCTTTTCTACAGCATTGGGTTTATGATCTACCATTATCATGACTCTGATTGGGGTTTTGTGTTATTTTCAGATTTTATGGTTGTCGTTTGGGGCTGTATATGTAAGTTCAGGGGCATGATGATGATAGGATTGTTTGGTGTACTCGAGCATAATATTAGCAACTGTAGTGAATTCTCATTGATTGATATGGTAAGGTAACCTGGATGGCCATCTTTATTGTGATTCTCACAAAGGCAACTAGGATTTGCGACCATCCTATCTTGTGCCCTTTGCTATGCTTGTAATTGTACCATTTTTAGCTTCTGTAAATATAAGATTTGGTTATGTTATTTGGTTTTGTCCTATCATGTGCTTTCTTGGCTTAATTGGTTGGGTGTGCATGAAGGCTTGGCCCTTGTTGGTTCATGTGGCACATGTTTTCTGCTTTGACTTGTGCCTTTTAACCTGTTTTGGAGTTTGGTTTTGTGATTTATTGGCAGTGCTTGGTTGGTTGTGCTACAAAGGGGCTTGGCCCTTGTTGGTTTATGTGCTAGTCGGATGTCACTGGTTTTGGCAGCAACTTTATGCATTATTTTCAGATTCTGTGTTTTTTTACATAAAATTTGGTTGGAGAGCCGGATGTGGATGCTTTTTTATGATTAGGTGGGGAAGAAAAATTGATGCTCAATGTTGTGCCTTCTGTTTTGTGACATTATTCTGAATTGCGTTTGTATTGGATTGTGTCTTAGTTAGACTACATCTTCTTTCAAGGATATTACATAGATTTAGTTGCAGACTTCATATATCAAACAAAATATGAATTTGTCTATTTGAAAATAACTAAACCACACCTTGCTTGCATATCAACTCTAATTTGTGTTATTATTTTGATTATTTCTAGCTTGTTTTCATATGTGTTTATTGGGAGATTATTTTGTACTCTCTTCTTTAGGCTTTTCTTTAGTTACCTACTCCACTAGTTGAATGAGCTGAATTATTAATTTGTTGTCCAAGTTTTTTTTTTACCTCTTTTACTTTTTGAGAAAACCCATCCATTAAAAGCAATGTGTTGCACCCCTTTCATGATGTTCTTGTTTGACCATTTCATTGTTGTTTGTTCCATTCAGCATGTTGTTTAGTTCCATTTAGCATGTTGTTCAATTCCTGCATTGTTGGTTGGTAGTTAAACTATATAGCCTTCGGTTGTGATGATGGGAGATTTGAGTGGGAATAAAGGAAAACTTTGGGAAGTACTCCATGGCAGAGTAACCCGGATGACCATCTTTATACTGACAACCGATTGTTATATCCATTAAGGAAATTGCCACTTCCTATATGTCACTTTTAATTTCCTGAGCCGGTTGCAATATTTTGTCCCCATTGCTTTTGAGCTTCTAACATGATGCAATCCATTGTTCATTGTCTACAATCACTATAACATGATGGATTCACAAGACCATGGATAAATGTTCTTCAAGAACCTCCTCAATGACGACCCTAACACTGACCCCACTTACTTGAGTCAAACTCAACATTCTCAAGTGATTATGGATGACTCTCCACCCGAACCCCAATTAGAGACTCTACCCAGCAAAACGTCAACAAGGGGTGTGAACTTCACTCAAGAAGAAGGCAAACTACTTGTGTCAACATCGATGAATACTAAGAACTGATAAAAAAAAAGGCTCAACTTTAGAAGAAAACCAATTTATATTTCAATCAATATAAACAAAGCACAATGGACCGGACCATTAGGTCCTTAATACATCAATGGTTGGTGATTCAAAAAGTGACCAACAAATTTTGTGCTAAGCTAGCCCAAGTGGAAGAGTTGAATCAAAGTGGTATGACCGAGCAAGACAAGGTATATCCATCCACTAGTTTCAATCTCTTGTACTTACTATTTTATTTAATGTTTGACCCAATTTTGCTAATTATTTTCTATTTGGTTCTATTTTGCAATTTTGAGAAAGGGAAGATTATGTACCAATAACTAGAGAAAAGCTCATTTCCATTCAAGCATTGTTGGCACTTGTTGAAGGACCAACCAAAATGGATTCCGCGTTGCTCAAAGGAAGGTCCAAAGCGAAGATCAACGATGTCGCCCACCCCGACTTGTACCTCCGATAACGTGTTTGTAGTTTTCGGAAATAATGTTAAGGTGGAGTATGTTGTTGACAATGGTGTTGTTGAGTTGGAGAGCTCAATAGGAAGGAAAGCAGATAAAGCAAAACGAAAGGCCCCAACCAGAGTAGTTGAAGACATTGTTGAAATCTTTAGGATGAACTATACTCTTCTTGAGGAGTCACGTCCTTAAGAGAAAGAGTTTTTCCATCTTAAGGAGGAGAAGATGCAATATGATCGAGAAAAGGAGGTCATAAAATACGACAAGAGGACGAGCAGCTCAAGTTGCAAGTCGAGAGATTTGAATTTTCCCAACTTAAAGCGGAGGAGAGAGCAACTACGAACCGGTTAGAGAGAGAGAGGAGCAGATCATATTGATGGATGTCACTGGCTTACCTGAAATACAACGCACATATTTCCAGCAACGTTAAAGAGAGGTTGTGGCGAAGCGTAATGAAGAGAAGCAATGAAAAAATTTTTAAAATATTATTGGATTTTTTTTGTATATTTCTTATTGCATTCACAAATATTAAATGATTGGTTAATTTGTAACACATTACTATTTTTTATGTGTATGTTGTTTTGAAGGAAATTTGGGAATAGACATATGATAAACTTGTGCATGGATGGAAAGATGGTAAATTGTAATTACTCGGCCCAATAATGTTAAGGTCGAAATATTGATAATTTTTATTGGACCCAAATTATATTTAATAGGCTATATTGGATAAACCCATGAGCGATAAATTATTGAGGTTGATTAAAAATTTTAATTAGACTCAATAACTAAGTTAAATCCCATTTATTATTTATTGAATGAGTTAGGCTCATTTTAAAATTTAAAGATCAACCATTAGAAATTTATTTCAATTTAAAATTATCACTGATTGAAGTCCTCTTCGCAGTCTCAGTCACTGTCAATCCTATCTTAAATCAACTACTAGATCCTGTTTTTAAATTCAAACTTATCTCTTCTTGAATAATCCTGACCAAGTCCCACTCGACTTCGTCAGCACCCTCTCCCAAATTTCTCTATAAATATCTTTCATTATGTTTGTTATTTAGAAAAATCATAAATTTCCATAAGTGCAGCGGTCGAACCCAAGATACCGAGTCTAGCATCATGCGTGTCCCACATTCACCACGCCAATAACCAATTGTCTCACTCCTCTCACAGCATCCCTCTCGTTTTCTCTCTCCTTCTCTCTCACATTTGGTTTCTCTCAAGCTCTTGGTTAATCTATTTCTATCTCTAGTCAGCACCAAGCCCATGAAAGAAAATCAGTCATGTCCCAAAAATATCGAATTAGCATTACAAGGTAAGTTGCTTGATAATAAATTAGGATTATCATATGTTAGTTAGTTATATATATTATTATTAAAGCTAGTTCTTTGAAAGCCAATGTTCAAACACCACGCATGTCATGACATCTGCAAGCACGTCATTGATCATGTCTCATACTACATATTATAGTTATGTATATATTATGCGTCTCACGTTGCATAAGATACGTAAGTTTTCATAAGATCAAGTATAAGATAAATATCAGATTAATTAGATGGTCATTCAATGAATGGTACCAATGTCGTCAGGGTGGATGTGCAAGCCACGGACTCAAGCATGGTCTAACATAGTATTTTATTATATCAAATCAACGGTTCCCCTTGGGGCTTCATGATGTGTGATTGGTGCACAACCTTGCACATAGAATTAAGTGTATTGGCCAGTCAAAATACTAAGATAATTCAGATCAGCCAGACAAGTCAGTTAATTCAGATAAGTCATACATGTCATAGCATACGTATGAACAGTCATGATTTTAAGTTCTTAACATGAAATAGTTTAGAAAAATCCTTATATTAAGTATACTTATGTTATGATGGGTTTCTTACTGAATTATTTACTCATTTTAGTTTGTTTTTATGTTTTTAAACCACCCCAAGTCATAATATTTATAAAAGATAGAGCTGCATGACAGGACTTAGTCTAAGAAGGTGTGACAGTGGCCTAGATCATGTATAGATATTTTTAAGTTATGATTTTTATGGCATACTCTTTAAGAAATTTTAATAAATGCATCCGTGCAATATCATTTATGATTCCAATATTTTAATACAAAAAGACTATTTATTATTAGGAATATTTGTACTTGGAGATTCATTTAAAATAATAAAAAAAATATTTTTAAGTCAAATTCAGTAGTAACACTCCGGATCCCGTGATTTTATAAAAAAAAAATGGTGTCTTTCTTAACTGTGGGTAGAAGGGTGTTACATAAATAGATTTTACAAATATTTCAAATATTACAGATAGTGAAAATACAACCAGATATTTCTGCCTATAGTAATTTTTTTTTTTTTTAAATAATCCTCATAATCAGACATATTTGGCAAACCCAGTTTGTGATGCACCAAATCAAAAGGCCTGTCATGTAGACAATGGGCACACATTACATTTTGGTCTAACACAAATATTTGGACACATCACATTGTCTAGTACCTAGCAAACGTGGCAGACCTATTGTCTAGTACCTAGCACACATCACATTGGCACACATCACATGTTGGTAGGAATTTGGCAGACCCAGATAGATAGAATCGAAAAAGTAGATATGTCCAGAAAAATTTTATTTATGAAAAAGCCATTTGAGTTCACTCTTAATTACAAAATCACCATGGCGTTCACTTTTAATTAACATTCCAAACAGATTTTTCCTATACCGGGTGAAATCTGAAAACCGACCTTTATTGACCGAAATGACCTGTATTTGACCCTGAACGAAACACACACATCCACCGTACCAGGTATTGTTCTGGCAGATAAATTTTGGTTGTATCGGTCGGTACGAAATGGTATTTAAAACTTTGGTATGTATTCATCCATAAAATCAAAAGTTATCTTTTGTAAGGAAGATAGACCGAGTCTCCTAGCATTTTCTCTTCTTTGGATGAAGTAGAGTTTGAAATCATCTACCTCATGCTAAATATGAAGAAACAGAGGACGACCCATACGGAATCTCATTCGAAATATATTTGAGGGATATGTTGGTGCTTCTGCAAAATAGTTACGAAATAGTCGTTCGTGCCCTTCAATTTGATCGTGCTTAATGTACTTACAACGTTGGCGAGGACCACGATGAGTACATGTTGATCCTCAATCGTCATTACAAATAAGCTTCACCTCATCTTCAGAGTCTAAATGAAGCAGCAATTTGCAAAGGAAAGAAAAATCCATTTAAAAAGCAAGTGGAAAATGAGGCTGAAATGACAATTTTCTTTTAAGATGAAATGAAGCTTAGGTTGCTCTAGATGTGAGTGGACTCATAAGTACTCTTATTAATACATAAAAATTTTACCGTTTGAAAATATGTTCGTTAGGAAAATGGCAAAAAAAAAATTACCGTTGCAAGTTGAAAATGATATGTTACCGCTAGACAAAGCACAAAAATATTACCATTAGATAAAGGACAAAAATTGTTACCATTAGACAAATGACAAAACATATTACCGTTAGATCTCAGAGAAAACCATAATTTTTATTTTTATTTTAAAAGTAAAATACCGTTGAAAAAAATGAATATTTATAAAAAAAAATTATTATTCATGAAACTGTAATAATTTCAAAACTATTAGATAAATGTTTTATCTACAAATGAATCTCATAAAAGTAAATTCATAAATTGACATAATTTGACGTGATGTGTCAGATTGTAAAATATTTTTTATTAAAAAAATTAATTTGGCGTATCAGATCAAATCTTGCATATCAATTTGTGAATATAAATAGTAGTATCATTTCAATAGAATATAAGCTCAACTATTCTAGTGATGATTGCCACCTAGATATTTAATGAAGCAGCAAATTTCTACATCATCCTAATTAATGATGAGGACATTTTTCAATACAGTGAAAGCAACGCATTTCCCTTCTTTTATGATTACAGTCGCCCACCGTAAATGTTTTTATAGGCAAACATGAATTTTAACTGATGGGAAAAGTATATTTTGTATCCTCGGAAACTATATAGACTAATATTGTACTTTCAAATTATGAAGATTGATAATAGTACTAGAGTTTTTAATATTATTGAGAAAATATTTTGCAAATTTGGCATGCATTTAAATTATATTATAGAAACTTGGCCTGTGCATAAAAAGGCCCTTGGTGGATCCGACCTAGCCCACTCGACAAGAGTCGGGTTCATCAGATCCAGTCCACTAACGCATTTGCTACAATCTAATCTCGGTCGAAAATGATCACCGAATACTCGGTAAATCATTTTGAACCAAGCTCTTATTCTCAAACCCTAGCCACCTCTCTATTCATCGTCACCATTTGTTGTTGCCGTTTGTTGTTGCTGTTTGTCGCATAGTTCTTCATTTTTATTTGTCATCACCATCCTTTAATTTACTCTATCTCTTTCTATCTTCCTTTACAAAAGAGCTCAATCGGTTGAGAAAAGAGCAAAAGGTCGGATGTGCTCGTTGAGATGCACAAGATTTGATTTTTTTTTTTTTCGATCTTTTGTAATTCTGGATTGGTTGATTTTTTTATAAATAGTGGATTTACAGGTTCGAATTAAGCCTAGTTCACTGAGCTGTACAGCGGATATATACAAGGACAAAGGCTTGTGCATATGTCTTAATTTTTCAAGTTCTCTAATATTTTTATATATAAGCATGCATCTATAAACCTGATTAGGTATGCGAACATGCATGACGACAGAATTGTTACACGTGCCGCATTACAAATTGCTAAACCTGCCACGTTATTACTAATGGCCACGTGGAAGTGATAGAAGCTGAAAAGTCATGTCCGAACAGTCGGTTTGAGATGAAGTTTCGTCGCCGACAATGAGAAAACGCGTTCGGACATAATAAACGTCTAGGTTACATGATTATAAGTAGACGTGTTCGGCGACGAAACTTATCTCAAACCGAAAGTGCTTTCATCTCAGTTTATGAGTGGACGTGTTCGAACATGATAAACGTCTACTCATCGTCGGCGAGGAAACTTCATCTCAAACTGACGCGTTCGGATATTTTCGTGTTCGGATATTTTTCAGCTTCTATCACTTCCATGTAGCCATGAGTAATAACGCGGCACGTTTAGCAAATTGAAACGCGGCACGTGTAACAATTCTGTCGTCATGCATGTTCATATGCATAAATCAGTTCTACCGATATATATAAGTTAGTCCAGAATAATCCAAGGTACTGATCACTCTGAATCCATCCTATATCCGTGCAAAGAACAGTCGCAGCTAGCAAGCTTACCTTTAAAACACTCTTTCGTTAAAATTCTCAGCCTTTGCTTGTGATTTTGTTTCCGCTTGTTAACCTTGAAAATGGCACATTTCCAAAACACATACGGAGCAGCCCAAACTGACGCGTATGGCAACGCTATGCCCACAGACGAATACGGCAAAGTTATCCGCACAGACGAATACGGCAACGTTAACTACGGCAGAGTTAACCGCACAGACGAATACGGCAACGTTAACTACGGCAAAGTTAACCGTACAGACGAATACGGCAATGTTAGCCGCACAGACGAATACGGCAACGTTATCCGCACAGACGGCAACGTTATCGGCACAGACGGCAACGGCAACGTTATCCGCACAGACGAATACGGCAAAGTTATCCGCACAGACGGCAACGTTATCGGCACTGACGGCAACGGCAACGTTATCCGCACAGACGCGTACGGCAAAGTTATCCGCACAGACGGCGGAGTTATCCGCACAGACGCACACGGCAACGTTAATGAATACGGCAGCGTGAACCGCACAGACAAATACGGAAACGTGAACCGCACAGACGAATACGGAAACGTGAACCGCACAGACGAATACGGAAACGTGAACCGCACAGACGGCAAAGTTATGCGCACAGACGAATACGGCAACGTGATTCCTACGGATGAGTATGGCAACCGAATTCGTCACAGAGGCAGTACTCTCCCAGGTATGCACCACTACCAGCAGCGTCATGACCTTTCTGGCAAGCTGCATCGCTCTGGAAGCTCAAGTTCCGTAAGTACTCCTCTCACTAGTACTACTGATAAACATACTTTTCTTTCCTATCTTCTAAAACCTTATATATTGTTTTACCATATATCTGTGTTTTTCTGTGAATTAATTTAACGTAATACAGTCTGAGGACGATGGGCAAGGCGGCTGCATTAACTTCGGACACAGGGACCATCGAACATCATCTGGGACTGCAACGAGTTATACCACGACGGCCGGTTACGGTACTGGGGAACAGATGCAGCATTATCGTCATAAGGGTGTGATGGAAAAGATCAAAGACAAGCTTTCTGGGCACCATACTTATCATGATCAGTACCAGCACTACTAGTTGTCGCATTTCTAGACGTACCTACGTGCGTAGGTGTGTGAAATGCTCCTTTGTGTTGAATGCTTATACAAGCATATAGACCTATCGAGCTTCAGCCTTCCCTAATTACAGTTATTCCATGATACCCTAAATAATTAATTTATGTCATAATCCTCTGTATTTGAAGTTTGAACTGATGTACTGCACTACATACATGGGTTAAGGTAGATCCCACTACTCGGCCATGTTATTTTCTGAAATTATATTTTTCTTGTACTTTGCAGAGGCTATTTCTTATATGTATGTATATGTTCATCTTAATGACCATCATGATATTATAATTTAATATAGTTTGTATAATTCAAAGATTATAGTACTATTATAATTTTATAATATTATTCAAGTAAACAGTATAATCAAAGGAAAATGGTGTAGGCCGGCTCAATGTTAAGGTCATTTTCGCCATTATTTAAGACTTCCATTTTATGTAAGGTTCAAAAATAAAAATGAAGTATTTTTTTTAATTTAAAAAAAAATAAAAATAAAAATCATTTCATTAAATAAAGATTTTAAATAATTTTTGTAGTTTTAATGTGTGCAAGATCCTATATTGCTAAATTTAATAATTTAATTTTTAATATAATAAATTTTTTTTTGACAAGTAATACAATGAATTATTTATATTTTAAATAATTATTTTAAGATCTTGCTAAACGGAAACATTGAGGTTTATTTTAAGTGGTAAATATAAATTCATAAAAATTGTATTTAAAGATTTCAAATAAAGTTATATTTTATTGAAAATTTTGAAAATATTTCATATAATAATTTATATTTTATTGTATAATAATTTCAAATGATTTACGTCCTTGAAATGATGAACTTATAATATTATATTCATATGTGTTGTTGTCAGCTATCTATATACCGAAAGATTATAAGAAAATTAATGGAATAAGTCTAGTATAATGAAAATATCTTAAATATGTAAAAAGATAAAAAGAAAAATTAAAGAATTTTTTTTAATTGTACTTATCATTTGCTTTATTAATGCTGTCTAAAAAAATTAATAGAATAAGTCCTGTTAACAGTAGATAATGAAAATATCTTAAATATGTAGGATGATAAAAAAATTATAGTATTATAATATGATATAATATAAATTATAGTATTATATAAAATATGATTTAGTATTTAATCTTTCTTTAGGAATCACTAGTAATGCATATATAAACTATGTAAATATATTTATATTAAAAAAGAGAAATAATATTTTTAGTTTATATGAGTTTTTTCTTTAAAATGAATTAAGTAAATATAATATTCATATAAAAAAAATTAATCTTATATTTTTTTTAAAAAAAATAAATAAATATGAGATATATATATTAAAATTTAAGTCTGCTGTGATGAACTTGAAGAAGTTTAGTATATGAGTGACCGCACAATGGGCTTTAACCCATACACCGACTGCACAAGTGGAATATTATATAGAATAGTAAAATGTGATGATTTGTAAATAGTAATGAAATGGTTTCAATGAAATGATTTCAATTAATATCTTTTATGAGATTTTGGAAAATGAAAGAATTAAATAAAAAAATTATAAAGTTAAAATATAATTAAAATATAATTTTTTAATATAATTTTTATTTTAATATTTAAAAATTTTGAATTATATTTTGTGTATTGTTTGGATGTTTGAGAAAATTATAATGGTTAGATGAAAATGTTAAAATTTTGAAATTGAAAATTTTTTGTATTTGTGGTCTTTAGATATTAAGATTAATGGAAAGACGTTTACAATTTTCTATTGACATTTTTGTGTCTTAAATTATATTCAAGAAGTTGGTTTGAGAGGTTTGACGAGCAAAATGCACATAAAAATAGTGTTAAGATGGTTGAGAAAATGGCAGAAGTTAAGGCAAATATGTAACCATGTACGGCCTATCAAACAATTTCTATATACAAATTGATTCACAAAGCCCAAGCAGGCAAAAATAGTTCATGATTCCTCACAACAAAAGTTTCCTTAAATTTCAAGCTTTTTCATGAAATCCTATTTGCTACAATAATTGATGTAGAATAACAGGCTAAATGTCAAACCAAAGAAATCCTGACTTTATTTGAGATAAGAATTTTTTGTTTTAGATAAGAGTTTAAAATATTATTTTTTAATATTATTATTATTTTAAAATTTGAAAAAGTTAAATTATTTATTATATTTTGTATGTGAATTTAAAAAATTTATAATGATAAGATAAGATGATAAAAAAATTTTGTGTTTTATCTCGGTAGCCAAATCTGTCCTATTTTGGACCACTTCTTATCCAAATTTAAGATTCTGGATTATGTTTATGAAGTCCTGGATTAATGTTTGCAGTCAGGAGCAGATGGTGTCTATATATATATATATATATATATATATACACCTTGTGGCACGGGATATCGAACTAAACTAGAAGATGCTTGGTAATGGTATATGTCAATCGGTGTTTTTCAAATTGAAACAACTTGTATATGCCCCCTTTTACAAGAATTCATATTGAACTGCATAAATCCACATCACTTCGCAAAATGATTTGATTAAGAAGCTTTGTAATTTTGGGTTGTCTGCCAAAACCATCGGGAGCAACTCAATGCGATAAGAATGAAATTTGCCCGCACTACATAAATATTATGAACTCTATGACAGGCAATTGATCTCATTTCTTATTGGTACAATCGTAATCCTTTTCGAGAGTATACGGATTATATAAGAAGCTAGGGAGTAGGTTTGGCAATCGCTATTGAAAAAATGTTCTAGGCCAATCCAAGGGGAGGGTCTCTTCACGAGGAAAGAAAGAAAGAAAAAAAAGGGAGGATGAGATAAAATGCTGAGAATGGTGGGATCTTCTAGGCCTAGCCCAAGGGGGAGGGTATCTTTAGAGGGAGGGAAGAAAGAAAGAATGGAGGATGGAACAAAAGGCTAAGAAGGAGAAATGTCAAGAAAAAGTGAAGATGTGGCATAAAGAAGGGGAGAAGTGACGTAAAGTAGGCAAAAGGCATAGGATAAAGAAAAGAGACCAGACCACATCCCAACGGAGGGCTTCAGCTTATTCAACCTCACCACAAGGACTTCAGTGACGAGATCTCCCCAGAAGATAATGCTCTGATCTTCATTGTACAGTGAAGATAAGAGACTGTAAAACAAACATATTATGGCGGATTCGCCTTCCCAAACGACTTGTGGATATAGGCCTAGTGCCAAACCATGTAAATCTGTCTCCTTTTCCTTTATCGTTATCTTTCCTACATTTATTTTCTGTTCACCTCATGAATGTATGCACTGACACCGTACAGCTGCACCGGACTATTGCCGGGGGCTCCAAACCACATTGATCGAGGCCCAAACAGTCTCAGCGAGCCGGGAATGACTTTTTCTCCCATTTCGGCCTGTTGCGCTATTTTCAGGCGTTAACAGTTGACACTATTTGTGGGATCTAATAAGTTACTTTCTACACCGAAGGTGGTAGATGGACGATTTCCTGACACACAAAATAATCTCTGAATGAGCAGATAAAAGTTTTCCAAATAAGTTCTTAGCCCTTCAAATTTTATTTTTATGAGCGATATTGTGGCAAAAAATAGCGAGTGGACCTTTTCTCGCCCAAGCAAAAATCCAAGTTATTCACCAATTGAACTACAAATGCTTAGTACATTTTGAGTGCACTTTACAAAAAGAGAGAGGGCGAGATACACTCTAAAAGGACGCGTGCATCCAATCAATGGGATGAGTTCAGTCTGACGTACTACTCAACCTCCGCCAAGACAACGAGGTGAGTTTAGACTTACGCACTACTCAACTTCCTTCACTACTACAAGGGTCAACGAGGTGAGTCCAGTCTTATACACTACTCGACCTCCGCTAGGACAACAAGGCGGGTTCAGTCTTACATATTGCCCGACGTTACTCTTGGGACAACATCTCCACCAGCAAATGTCGAGTGTTCGCACTCGTGCCATAACTGCTGCCAGCGGGTTACCTTCGAAAACAAGCATTCAAAGTTAACATGCCTCCGAACTCCACAACCGCCTCACACAAATTACTTTCGGGAATTAGTCGATGGGCTCGGCAACCGCCTAAGGTGGACCTAGGGCTTCAACAGGCTTCCTGACCACTTTGCGTGGGTTATAACAAACAAACTCTAAAGTTAACAGCAATCCACATTGGAGAAGAAAAATTCACTAACATAATCGAAAACAAAAAGGTCAGATGGATATACGCTTTTCGATAACAATAGGCGAGTCTAAACTTACGCACTACTCGACTGCCGCCAAGGCAAAAAAGCAAGTTCAATCTTACGCACTGCTCGACTTCCCTCACTTTTACGAAGGTCAACAAAGCGAACCTTTGTCTTGACAATGAGGCGAGTCCAGTCTTACAAACTGCTCGACCTCCATCACATCAAAGAGGCAGGTCCAGTCTTTCTGCTACCCGGCTTACCACCACTTTCATGATGAGTCAACAGGAGGGAAAGGTCTAGGACCACCAGACCTCCCAGCCACCCGAATAGACGGGCAAGTCACTTGGCTGCCTAACCACCCTCGCGCACCTTACATGGTCGAGCACATCTCCCGTCGAAGCCAAGCTTCACGCCCGCACCTTACACAGTCGAGCCTATCTTCTGCCTAGCCTCACTTTGGAGAATCTTTATCACTTAACGTAAGCGAAACGAAAAATCAGTGACCCACTCTCGAAATTTATTTTTCTACGGATTGCTACTGACTTCTTCATCTTTCTCACATATTTTATTTTGAAGATTCTCAAAGCCTTCTTTCAAAGCAAGTTGACCTGAAAAATCACGAGCAACTGGAGGGAATAAAATATCACAGGCCCATAATGGGTTCTAGGCCTAACCCAAAGGGGAGGGTCTCTTTAGGAGGGAAGAGAGAGAGAGTAAAGGACGGGATAAAAGGAGAAGGAGAATGGTGTCAGGGAGAAAGTGAAGATGTGACATAAAGAATGAGAGATATGAGGTAAAGTAGGCAAGGTGCAAAGGATAAAAAGAAGAAGCCATACTACATCCCACGGAGGGCTTCAGCTTCTTCTACCTAACGATAAGGACTTTAGCAACAAGATCTCCCCAGAAGATAGCGCTTTGATATCCATTGTATAGTGGGGATGAGAGACTGTAAAATAAACCTATTATAGTGGATTCACCTTCCCAAACTATCTGTGTGTCTCTCTCGCCTTTAACTTCCTTGCATTTATTTTTTATTCACCACCATAGATGTACACACCGATGTCGTACAGCTACATCAGACTATCGCCAGGGGCTCCAAACTACATCGATCGAGTCCCGAACAATCTCAGCGGGCCGAGATTGATTTTTTCTCCCATTCAGGTCTGTTGTGCTATTTTTGGGCGTTAATAGTCCTATTAGTCTTTGGAGTGCTTGCTATCTTTAATTTTTGTATTGAAAATTTCTATTCATCATCCCTATACACAATACACCATATTTTTTTTTTTTTTTTGTTGCTCAGTGCAATACATTTCAACAAATAGTCAAGCTATGAACTCTTTATATATGAAGAAACATGACACAAACTCTCAGTTGCATAACCTAACTAATAATACAAAAGAGTTTTGCTGCTCATTATCCTCACACACCACACTTTATTTTTATTTTTTAAAATTTTTAAAATTTTTTTTTTGTTTTATTTTTCTTAAACTTATTGAATATTTTTACTCATACACATTTGATAAGATGAAAAAAAAAAGTATGGTGAGTGTGCGGGAATAATTAATAGAATTTTTCCACCACCCATGATCATAACAATTATTTAATATAAAACTTATCCTTTCATACTCACCAATATTATGTACACATCAAGAAGTAAACCCTGTAAATAATTTATCAAACTCTTAACAATAATGTCAATAATCACCCAAGATTCAAACTGAAAATTAGGTAGATTATTATCAACCTCATATAACATACGAGAGATTTAATTTATAAGTCAGTGCAGATAACACACCTACTAAAAGTACATATATGATATAATTTGATTTAAAAGAAAATTTT
Organism: Pterocarya stenoptera; assembly: GCA_003123785.1. NCBI lineage: Eukaryota > Viridiplantae > Streptophyta > Magnoliopsida > Fagales > Juglandaceae > Pterocarya > Pterocarya stenoptera. Next base: position 723,467 of record QEOT01000398.1, read on the forward strand.
AAAGTATATTTTAAATGACGTGAATGATGTACTTTACATACCGACTTGAGAATATATTAACTCATAACATGAACAGAAGCTCAATATATTTGCTTTTTGCATTATTGTTAAAGAGTTTGATAAATTATCAACCTAATTTATTTGCTCAATATTATTTGCGTTGTGCATTATTGTTAAAGAGGCTGATCTCTTTGAAGATTGTAGTCGATATCAAACTAGGTATAGTTTATTCCAAATATTAATGGATATTAATCAAAGTTATCCATTCGGCCCTCTATAGCGTAACGTAGGGAAATGTAAATGGTTTTAGCATCATTCGGATTAAAATATTTAATTTTAGGCATTGCATTGATAATGATAGCTATCCCTCGGTCCGATTTGGATCATTTTAGAGCCTTTACTAGAATTCTAGAACCTCAAATAGACAGGAAATAGACATATAAAACAAGAATAACATTAGGAACAAGCCGCAAATGTAAAGTCTTATACAAGTCTTTTGTAAAAAAATAGATTCCACTAATAAAATTGTGAATTTTTCACACTTTTTATGGTGATGTCCACTTTTTTATATAATACGAGCGTGAATTTTGTACATTTGAAATTTGTCTATATTATTATTCACAAAATAATTTTTACTATATTCATAAGAATGGTGATAACCGTGTCACATCTTACATAATGAGATGAAAGTGAGATGAAAATGTAATGTATAACATTACTCTATTTATAATTATTACCTAATTGCTTAATAAATATCGTCGCATTTGTTTGATGTTCTAAATCCATGTTAGTAGCTTTGCAAGTTTTATTTTAGGGTGGCATTACAGCCATCGACCCATTGTCCTAATAATATGTCCCGATTCATTAAAATAATAATAATAATAATATGTCTCGGGAAGTGTATTTTAATGTTTTTTTTATTAATTTTTTATACTCTTAAAAAATTAAAAAAATTTATAATATAATTAAAAAAATATTTTATTAATCACTAAGAATAAAAACTGAATTGGAAAAATGTCTCGGAACCACCTCTCAGGTGCCTAAGCATTTTCCTTTATTTTATTTTAAGGGGATTTGGCGAGATTGAGGGTTTAATAATAAGTTATGCTACTTATTATTTCATGCTACATAATATATATATTTAATTTTATTATTATTTTATTTTATTTTTATAAAAATAATTAAATTGTTCTACTTATTATTTATATATTACATATTTATTATAAGAAAAAATAAATTAAAAATAAATATTGTGCGTGGGAGCGTGAATGGTAAGTTGAACTATTCTTTAATAATCAATCAAAGAATAATTTTCCAATCAACTCGGGTGTTGCTGCCACTCAACTCGCCAATACATTTTCCTCGTCCTTCCACTTCGCCGCTCTCACCTGCAGGTATTTTCTTTCTCATCTTCGTCGACACGACAATGTCCGCTAACCTCTAATTCCTACAAATTTGTTAATTAATACTCTCCCAATCTTTGATATGTTACGGGTTCTTGAAGAGTTCACTGGAGATTACAATTGGTATTTCCTCGTTGTGCCATGCAAATTCTTGAAGCTTTTTTGCTTCTAAAATTCCGAAGGTGAAAATCTTGATGTATGTGTTCTAGTCGATTCAGAATCCCTCGCTTTTTTGCTGAGGTTTCAGCTAATATATATGTAATTTGATAACTTGTACTCAGTCCAATGCTTACAGAGTTTCAATTCTAAGGACCACACACTTCTGAGGCTCTGTATTCTGCACTTCTTTTATTTTTTATTTTTTTGTGATCTTGATCTTTTATTTCGACAGGGGATGTTGTAAATTTGAAGCCATGCGACAGCGGCTAGGCGTGCGTTCTTTATCTTGGCTATTTATGATCGGCACGGGTAAGTTCCCACCTGATTCATGTTTCTGAAATTTGTTAGCGAAATCTTTAGGTAGGGGTCCTATGAAATATATCCTCACCTAGTTGTTCTTAGGGGAAAAAGATGAGCTGGTTCTTTTGTCTGAGCCAAAAATTTCTGTTTTCGTTTTTTTTCAGCCGTTGTTTTACAGGCGCTTGGGGCTGCCTCGGTTGTGGTACCGAGTTCAAATTGCTACGTTCTTGATAACTCCAGTCGCATTGTTGATTTCGTATCCTACATTATTTTAGATTCTAATTTACACAAATATATCCACAGTTCATGGTGATGTAGAATACCAATTGCACCTATGAGTAAAGCATGCTTTTACATGTACATAAGTGGGTCTGAATAGGATGATTAAATGCCCATTTTTATTATTTGTGGGGCTTTTTTTCGGAATTGGTGGCATATGTTTTAAGACAAAAATTTATCTAGGCCCATATGGAGTGAGACTTCATTGTTTAACTCGGAGTTTTAATAATCAACTGCAGGTTTCGACTGCCTCTTAATTTTAAGTTCTATTTGAAATAGATACCTTTTTTATTGGCTGCTATTTATGCTTACACTTTGATCCTGTCTTTCATATATAATCAAGTTGTTTTCTCTTGAGCTGTTAATTAGAGTAGCTGGGCTGGGAACATTTTTGAGTTTGAAGGGAAGGTAATGTCCTTATATGGGCCTGTGATTGGCATTGTTTACATGTGTTAATGATATCCGAGTGTACATTTTATAATTTTTCAAAGCCAGAAGGTATTACAGTATAATATTGCCCTGCTTCAGGACTCTGACTTGGTGGTTCGATTTTGCAAAGATGTGGAGAGTAGATCACAGGCGGTAGTCCATTCTTTTCATTTCTATATATTTTTTTTTTTGTTTTAATTACATGCTTTTTTGTTTATTTCATGCATATGCTTATTATTTCAGTCTGAAAATAAATTTAAAGCATGTTGTAGTTGAATACTTCTTCGCCTTAAGGCACCTGGACTCACCCATTTATTATAAGTTCACGACCAATAGTCAGGAAAAATTTATAAATGACAGAAAAAGAATTACATACATTTTCCACAGTTAATTTCTTTGAAAATAGGATGTCTTGTAAAATATTTATTGTTGTGGTACTTTTCATTCCTATATAATTTTAATAAGCAATAAAAAAACTCATTAACCGTAATAGGGGCACATAATTGTATATGGGATGAACCTTAAGTATGACAATACCATCAATGCGGTGACACAGTACTCTTAACTAAATTGAAATTAGGTGGATATATGATAAATAATTGAAAAGTAGAGATTCAAATTCCACATTGACTTGATTAACTTCAATTTCTTGCATGGATGACAAATGTAGAGGATAGACAATGAGTCAATTATGTGAGTCCAGTGTGTTGAGGCAAGTCATCAAGGAAAGTCATTTTGGCTGTGAGATATATGAAACATGTGGCCTTTATGGGCACTTGACATCGATAAAGATAGAGAAATAGTAGTTTTTTTTTTTGTCCATGGGTCACTTTGCGCATAATACCTGCAGCATCTGAATCTGATTGTAATGTGTTGTGGAGATTTGTTTAAAGAAAACTGATAAGTTTCAAAACATTCATTCCCCATGAATATGAATATTATATTTACTGAGATTATATCAGATTCATCTATGGTTTTGAGTTGCTATAACATGAAAAGGGAAAAAAATGTCACTATACATGCATTTTATTCTCTTTGACAAGTATGGTTCACATGGTGTATGTGTGCCACACTCTTGCAGGGATATGTGGATTTTGGCCGATATGATTTGTTCAACTACTTTGTTGCTGGTTCAGGGCAAGTTGACTTTGTTCAAGTAAGCTTTTTTTCAACCTGAGTGATGTGGGTGGCACTTTATTTTGCCATGCAATTCATGTTTGTACTGTCCAAAAGAAATTTACAAGACTGTCTGTTTCTTTTGGAGGGAGGGGGTTGTAAGTAAGATGACTATTAGATTGATGTTAGTTTTAACAGAAAAAATAACAGAAGTTGCGCCAGCTTTTAGCTGATATGGGACTCTGCCTAGCCCCTGCTCCCAGGGTGCTGGAGAGGTCCAGAATCTTCTTAGTAAGAGGGCTTTAGTGCCATGAACCACATCGCTATAATATACTATTTTATATAATTTGAATGTTAATGACTGCCTGGCATTTGTTTTGAGACCCTTTGCACCTCTTTCCCCTTCTCATTTTCTTTAGCATACTGTGCCATCACACTCTTGGTTAAAGAGCAGATGGAAACGAGACATATATCGGATAGTTACTAGATTGAACTCCTTTCAAAGTCTCTAGAATGTTCCCTTTATCTAGTGTCTTCATGAGGCCATAGATTGGCAAATTTGTAAACCTGATCTTAATTAACTTATCTGTTTGTCTAGGGCTTTTTCAATGGTGACCTGATGAATTGTGAGAATAGTTATGACAAAAGGGGACGTACAGCTCAGGTTGGTTATATTATTCTTCTTTTGGGTGATGAAATTCATAGGATTCCGTCATGCTACTGCTGTAAGACCCTCCTATTCCTTTTGGTCAAACTACTTGTTTTCCAACTTGCTCATTGTAGTTTTTGGTGTGATCCAGGTAAATGTTATATGTGGAAGTTGTTTAAATGGAAAATGTAAAGGTTTGTGAGCTTTTCATTTCTGAATTTCAATGTATGAACCTTGCATACATCAAAATTTTTGAGTTTCTGCTATGTTGATAACTTGATAAGCTTGTATTTGGCTGCTTGGAAGCACAATTGATGCAAGTTCATGATGTCTAATAGAAAACTTAAAATGTTTTGCATGCCATGCAATGGTATAAATTGCCAACTAATAATTTCATTCAATATATCTGCAGTTTTGATCCCAAAAGATATGGGACAAGGCACTTTTGTTTTTAATGCATTTGCATTTAGTGCAATGTTTTTATCTTGCTTTCTAAAATGTACTGTTTCTTATATTCTCATACATTTTAAGTCGGGCCCTTATTTCTAAACTTGTTTTTCCTTTTTTAATTATAAAGATCTTTGTATAAATAGTTTAAGGCACATGCAATTCTCTTTTTTGTCTTATCTCAGGTGGGCTTGGATGCATATGCAATGTTACTTACAAGTCAACTTGCAGGTCTTCTACACTGTTCCTCGAATTCATCTTCTTTCTTATTCCTGTTACATAGTGTTAATTCTTGGTATATACTTTAGTGAATTGCTACACCTCTATGATGGAAATGCTACAAATTTGGGCCTAACGTGCTGAATATGCATACAGTTGGGATCTCAAAGGCCTTTTGAAAGACATGATTGCTAAAGCTTTTGTGGGTCCATTTGGAGCAAAAGTTAAATGAACTATTGTATGCATAGTAATAAAGAGCAAGACATATGTTAAGTAAACTTGTTCACGGCCAGGTTCCAAGACATATGAACTCTTGCAGAAAAGAAAGCTCGAGTTCACTGTGTTGAATTTTACAAGCCGTGATTTTGAATTTGATGAATAAGATACAAACATCCATAGAATTTCTCATTTTTAAAGTGAACCAATTGAAGTAATTTTTCATAACCATTAAATGATTGGTTGTTGGAAGTCTACAGAGAAATATCTCAAATTATAATATATCCTATGAGAGGTGGATAAGTTGAAAAGAGATTGTAATGAAATGACAATGCCATTGGTTGAGTCACAAAGTTGCTTTAATGGTAAATATAATGTTTCTTTGAGACACTGGTAGTTCTTTCCATTTTTGTATCTCACTTTCCCAAATTCAATCTGATGTTTTAACATCTCAATAATTGTGGCTGTTTCTGTCCATGTCAGAGTTTTTGTTGAACTTTCTATTCCATGTGAGAGACCAGGTCCACGGGTATTTCAGGGTTTCACCGTTGGTTTTCATCCACGATCCTGGGACGTTGTAAGTCCTTGTGCTATCAACATATATAATCCTTTTATTAGAAAAGGAAAATAAAAGCCTCTACCTGGCAAAATAAAAGTGATAAACAATTGCCTTTGATGAATTTTGTAGGTTTACAATGGCATGACTCAATTAGGTTTTGAAAAGTCTCACCATGATTTCAGGTGAGTTCCTGATGTAGTTTTGCTTTGCCTTCTCATTCTCTTTTTGTCAGACTTCTTTTTGTTATAAGTACTTTTTTTGTCAAACGTCTGTCATCCAGGGTTCTTTTTTTCCCACTATTGTCACCAATAACTATAAGAATTATACATCTTTTTTACAGCTTTCGAACTGAACAAACTCATGTAGCCCTTTATATGACTGCAATTGCTTCTCTTTCGAATTTGGTGCAGAAGCCTATAATTAAGGTAGTTTACTTACCATTTTAGTTGTTGGGGAGCCTGTTATCTTTAGTATATCTACCTATCTGATATTTTATGGCTACCTTAAGGTTGTTCCAGAAAATGGCCTGGAGGTTCGTTTATCAGGTTCAGGGGCAACTGGCACACCTCCTACAACTTTGTCGCCCACAGTGGTGATTGTGGATTGGAGATGTATGGATTTTTGTTGCAGTACTACCAATATGATTGTACAAGCTTCAAAACTTCTTGTTTAACTCTTTATTTTTCCTCTCTTCAGGTGAGAAGGCCAGCGATAGTCCATATGAGGTTAATGTCACTATCCCAGTAGAGGGTTATGATCCCATCCAATTCATTCTTACAAAAACGTGTGGTAAGCACATATTGATTTCATAGCAAAAGCCTCCCACTTCTCTCTCTTTCTCTCTCTCTCTCTCTCTCTCTATATATAGATAGATATGCATGTAAGATTTATCAACAGTTGAATAATTTCCTTTATTTTTTTAAACAACCAATTTATTTACTTTTGCATGATGAATTTATTGGAAAAGAAGCCCAAATCCTTGATTTGGCCAGGAAAGACTGCCTACATGAAAAGAAACAGACATTCATGTCAGAAGAACGTATTTTAATTTAAGAGGTTCTGGTGATGAGATATGTTGATTTGTGAAATAATGTGGGTCTGCTGACATTATATGTGATTGTGGAGGATCTAACAAACCACCATATGTACATGACTCTGTATTGCCGACTACCGTGTTCCCAAGTTTGTTGTGCAATGCCACTTGTGTTGTAGTTAGCAACAAGTGATGGTGAGACAAAGGGTAAAAAGTTTGTATCAAAGGGTACATAACATTTGTACAGAGTATTGACTGAACACGCTGTCTTCTTGTTCAGATTTTGTTTTGGTTGATTGTTTCCATGTTTCCAAGCACAATTCCATAACAAACCAGCCTCTCCTTTTCATTTGTTTTCTTTTGCAGAATATCGGCAGGATCAAGGGGGTGATGTGACACGAGGATGGGCTATTTTTGGATTGCTATCCTGCATGTACGTTTAGCCTCATTTTCTTTTTCATTAGATAAGTACGAGTGGTAAAATTAACCAAACATGTGATGGAGGAGGCATCTGCATAATATGCAGTTGGTTTTCCAGAGGCGCTGTTGGCCAACTAATAGGTTGTCTGATACATCATTTATATATACTACTGAAATGTACCTTCCCTCAACTTGTTGCATGTGATGCAGTAGTAGTAATTTCACTCCAATTAATAGTTTCAAAAGCAAGCATTAATATGTATCTTCCCTCTGGTATGATACAAATCTTTTTGGGTGTCTATTTGCTTTCTGAATATTGATGTGTGGACAACTTGGAATTTGGCCTGGAGCAGATTCATTGTCTTTTCAACACTGTTTTGCGTCGGAGGATTCATTTACAAAACTCGAGTAGAACGCCTGGTAGGCTGTTTAGCTTTGGTTTGCCACCATTTGATGGTTCTTTAGTTTGCCACTTTTGTCGTAATCTATTTCTACAATCATCTATTTATGTTTTGTTAAACGTGCAGCATGGGATTGATGCACTGCCAGGCATGACGATACTCTCTGCCTGCTTAGAAACGGTAAGTTCGCAGTACTTATTTGGGTGAATTAGTGGTCAATTTCCATTTCTGTGTTCAGACTTCTATCACGAAGTTGAATTCGCGGTATGTACAATTTAGGCGAGCGGAGCAGGGCAAGGTTACTCTCGAGCAGAAGACCTTAACGCTGCATTCGCGAAAGCCTCTTGGGAAAGCCCATCTGTTTCTGTTCAAGGAGCAAGGAAACCAAGTGAGAAAAACTATGGTTCCATCTGAATTTCTGTTTTCCTCAACACATTTCAGTTTTAAGTAGGTTTTGTGCTGCAAATTATACATACAATGGATCAACCAACGAATATGCCGGATCATGGAGCTTTACAACTTCTTGTATCAAAATTTATAGCAAGAGCTTGTATGATCAGTTAAGTACATTCTTTGATTTTGTTATCTATGCTTTCATTATATTGAAAAGAGAAATATTTTATCCACAAATAAATCTCATAAACGTAAATCCACAAACTGACATGGCTTGATGTGACGTGTCAGATTGTATAATATTTTTTATTGTAAAGTAAATTCGTTTCAATAGAATATAAGCTCGACTATTCTAGTGATGATTGCCACCTAGATATTTAATGAAGCAACAAATTTCTGTGTCGTCCTAATTGAAGATGAGGACATTTTTCAATATAGTGAAAGCAACGCATTTCCCCTTTTTATGATTAAATCTTCCCACTGTGAATTTTTACTGATGGGAAAAGTATAGAAACCGCTATTCATTGGCTACAAATTAAGAAAAGAAAAGTATGGCATCCAAGACAAATACGTGGTTTCCATCACAAAGATTTTATAAAAGTGATATGCTTTTATACCTAATTCTTCTTTTTAACCAAACGGTCAAAACCCAGGCTTTACATGGAAAGTCTTTGAAGACCCTTGCAAGAGGAGCTAAAATATTAATAATTATAATAATAATAATATTATTATTATTCCTTTAAATACAGACCTATATATATGTTTCAAACTCAATAATTAAGTAGGCTGTTGCATGTTAGATTTCTGATATTTGAAATTAATTAATTTTCTTTTATTAGTAAGGGCCCTCTCTCTGTCTTGCTAGAAACTAGAAAGGACAGAGCATAATTATTACTACTTTGAGAAATCTGTTAAAGCGTGATCCATATTTCAAACCTGGAAGATGGCTTTTATCTCCCAGCTACCCAAATCTTGAAACTACTCACAAACTTTCCACACACAAAAAAAAAAAGTTCATATCGATAGGTATATTAGAGAAATAGTTTAACCATAAAATGATTATATAAAAGTAATTTCATAAATTAATGTAATTTAATATGATTTGTCAAATTATAAAATTGTTTTTATTGTAAAGTAGATCTAACAGATCATATGAAGTCACATCAGTTTGTGAGATTACTTTTGTGTAATCCTTTTGTGGCTATAACATTTCTCATATATATATAAGGTGCTACTATTCAGTCTTATGAGTTTGCCCTTTTAAATTTATCATTAATGCAAATTATATTTTATATTTTATATTTTTCTTTTAAATATTTTTTAAATATCTTTAAACATTTTTTAAAAATAAAAAAATACACCACTTTATTAATAATTATTTTCTTAATTATTAAGATAAATAAAATAAAATAAAATATCCGAACTTTGAGAAAGCAAACTCATGGCCAAGTACACTTCTTTATTTTAAACGTGTGTTTTAGCCCACGTACCCTCCTTTATATTATTCTACCTTGGTAAAGAAAAAAAAAAAGGAAAAGAAAAGGAGATAAAGCAAGCATAAGCCAATCCGAGAGCAATTTAATGAGGTACTTGAGAAATAATGTAGATGGAGGTCTGTAATTATCTATCAACTCGAAGAGATAACATTTCAATCGACATTAAAATATTGAAAGGCTTTTGGACAATGTGGGCCAAATTTTTATTAAATAACTCATGTCTAGATAATATGAATCTGAAAAAAAGAAAAAGAAAAAAATATTATTTTATATATCAAAAGACTCCAGACAAAAAAAAAACGTTTACTTCAATCAGTTCATGCACTGCTATTCAGTGTCATTTTCTACCATCTTTGCATGGAGCCAATCGACGTGCAAAAGCAGATGCTGCTTTTGTCCAAAGCTAACTCGAACTTCGCGTGTACGGTTAGCTGCTCGATCGTGTCCATGTATATCGAAAGAATGACAATCGGGCCAATATAATAACATCAAGATCGTTGCCGTATCCCCTGCTATTGCATGCTAAGGTTGCATGAAAATGATGGCTCAATTGCAATCGAAGAATCAAGTGTCTTTTGAGTCTCCAAACCCCACCCTATATGTCTTTATCATCTTACTGGATGGATCGGATTAACCTAATATTCCCCTTATCTTTTGGTTTCAGACTTTTGCATTACTTTTCCTATATGTTCCCCGACGTATACACCAGACGAAACACCTCTAATTAATGCCAAATACAATTTTCACGTTGTATCAAACGTCAACATAAAGGAAAAATTAAGAAGACAGCTTTACTAGAAGACCCACAAAAAAAGGTAAAATGTAGAAGGAAAGGAAAGGAAAGGAAAGGAAGAATCCTAGACAAAATCAATAGATCATTAGATAAGTCGAGTCTTGTTAAACATGACCTCGATCGCATAGTTTAGGTCAATAATTCGAATCTCCAATTGTGTCATGGTTCCCTTAGAGCCATCTCTAAGGTCTGACATGGCTCAATTATTATCCAATGTGTACGTGTGAGAAAGAAGACCAGCTCTGTTTGGATTCAAATATGAGTTGAATAAAATATTGTTAGAATATTATTTTTTAATATTATTATTGTTTTGAGATTTGAAAAAATTGAATTATTTATTATATTTTGTGTGAGAATTTGAAAAAGTTATAATAATCATGAGTTGAGATGGATTTCCAATCCAAACTGGGGCTAAACATACCTCATGAAGAGAGAAATTATAAGGACAAAGAAGATAGATCGGATACTCTTGTCAATTGAACTTAATTTAAGGGAAAAAAAGGCCATTCATGATCACAGCAACAAATTAAGATAAAATTGATATATAGATATGTATGTATGTATATATAAATATATATAAGTTGTAGCACGTCCATCTTCTAGAGAAATGGGGTAAATTGTTGCTGTCTGCACCATAGATATATTAATGGAGTAAACTTTTATCACCAATAAAAAATGTAAAAATCAAAAGAAAAGCATAGAAAAAGAAGGCTGTGTAACGTACTAATTAAGGACATGAAAAATTCAAACTTCTCCAACGGCTAATTTTTTAAGATCATCGAACCATGTTTTCAACAGAGCAGGTGAGCCTCATGCATCCACTTTTGGCAGTACTACTATAATTCTCTTGATCTTATAACAAGAAGCCATTATAAGAAAAATGGATTTTTGTGGCCATTTAATTACGGTGAACAGACTGTTTGTAATCAAAACAGATTCATTTTAACTGTAAATAATCATTTCGTTGGAATTAACTGACTGTAAATAAACAATACTTTTATTGTAATGTGTACTAAAGCTGATTAGAACAAAAATTTGTAGAGTTTCTATTCAACAAGTATCATATTAATATAATTATATATACATATATATATATATATACATATATAGAATGCTTAGCGGTAAGGACACGATTTATAAGCAACTTCCTTTTCCACAAAGCTAACAAAATTCTTTTAGCTATTCAAATCCTTATTTTTCTACTTATTTTATTTTATATATTTAATGTTTGGGATAAGTGGTCAAATCGATCCTTTTTAATTTCACCCACTCTCCTTTTAAAACACCCTACATCGATCCTGCTACTTTATTCTATTAATTATCATTTCTTTATTATTCATTATTTTAAAAATCATCTGTATGTAGTAGGAACTTGGGATGAATGATTATCTTCGTTTGCTTTAGATAAATACAAAACTTTGAGAACTTTTTTAAAGTTTTGTACTATCAGACACTTTTTGAGAATAAATACCTATTTTTTATTTATTTATTTTCTTTATCTCAATTCATCTCTCATTATTTTATTACTGTTCATTAATTGTACTATCACAGAAAGCTTACAGTGGAGCCTCTCCTTTCTCTCTCTCGTATTCAATCTTTCGGCAGCAAAGCCTACTAGTGGAGAATGTGCTTTCAGCTGTCCGCTTGTCTCGTACAAGCCATCTCCCATTGGTTGAATTGGCGTTCGTACTCTTAACTATTCAAATACAGTTTATCTTGTACGTGAGAGTTTATATTTGTGGGTTTAAATTTTTCTTCTTTATCAAATACTACAAAGAAAAATAAAAATATTTTTATCTCATCTTTATAAACAAACACACATATTTTAACAAAACTATCTTATATCATCTCATCTCAACTCACATATCTCAATATTATTCACACATATCTCAAAAAAATCTCATCTCATCTGTAAAAATAAATAAAAAAAATTGCAATATTTACCGAATATTGTAATTTGAAATTTCATCAACATGATCAAGTGCTAGCTCCAACATATATATATATATATATATTCCAAATTTTCAAGGACTCTCAAAACCCTACTCATTTTATAGTAGAAACACAGAATGATTAGTTCTGTAAAAACTTCAGAAGGCGAATTCAATTTATAATTTATAACAACCTAAATCTCATACAACATGTATAATTATAAACACAAGACATTCAGTACATGCAGTACGTATAAGCAAACACAAAGACTTAGCTGGTGACAAGACGTACAACAAATTTTGAGCTGGCCCCAAAGGAGATAACAGGTTTTTTGAGACTTGATAGGATAAGATTGTCGGTGTTGCGTCGTAAGTACTATATGGCTATGATTTTATAACTTTTTATAGTTCATTGTTTAAGGGTTTTAGTTTTATGATTTCTGGTCTTAGTTCATTTTATACTTTGGTTTTTGTTCTTTTGTAACTACAAGGCGTCTAATAGTTTCCACGGTATTCCTCTACAAGGCATTTAAGACAGATTATTTACGACGAGAATGACTATTTGAGATAAATACAGACTCGTTTTAATAAAAAATGATCATTTTCACAGAAAATAATTGATAATAAATAAGTAATTTTCTTGTAGTAAATTTCTACGATATTCTTCTGCTATAATTAATTGAGGGCATCAATAAAATTTCATATTTATACCACATAAACACAAAACTTAGAAGTTAATATATATACATGTACAAGTTACAACATATAGAGTACAAGCAAAAACTGCCACGAATTGATATATTGCATTGCAAAAGAAAAAATTAGAAGCCAAGGATCGATACAAAAATAGCGTAAAATATATGGTTTTGGATAGCTAGCTATATACAGTGGCTACACTATATATATATACAACAAAGCCAAATTCTTTTGCTATTCTTGCCCAATGTTACTTTTTCAATTACTTTCTTGCTACAGAGCTAGTCAAGTTTGCTTTTTGACTAATTTGGCTACCTGTATGCATGCATGCATGTGAATTATGTAGGGATCCAAAGCAATTATAATTGTTTACCATGTTAAATAACGAGATTTTGTCGTGCAAAGTCAAAAGTTTGTTTCACTGTAATCAGCTTAGAGATAGATTTACTTGATATAAATATATAAATATATATATATATTTATGGACTTGTAAGTCTAGGCTCTTTTAAAAATATAACTATTTTCAGATATTTTCAAACTATTTTACTGTTCTTTATAAACTATTTATTATTATTCATAAATTATTCATTACTATTTTACCATTATTCTCACTATTATTCACATATTATTTATTTCAGATACTTTTAATATTCAAGTCAGCTGTAAATACATACAGGCCGTAGCTACCGACTCCGGTCTCTCTTTTTGTTTTTTTGTTTGAATAAAATTATACTTCATACTCCTATTTTATTTTCATTTCACTACGTAAGAGATAACATATTTATTATCATTAAATAATAAAAAATCATTTAATAAAAAATCATTCATAATGTGTACACAGTAAGATATGAGTTGGATGGAAGTGTCTATAGAATTTTACCTTTTGTTTTTCTGTTTACGTGACATTGATGGAAAGCAAGTCAGCTACCGACTCCAAATTTTTTGCTCCCTCTGTTCTTTTCCTCTCTCTGCATCGCTTAAGAAGTGATCACATGTCTGCAGAAGTTTCCCCCCTATAAATACCCCCTAAACCCATTCAGCTTTCATCATAGCAAGTCCTGAAACTTTCTCTGCAAGTGTTTTATTGTTCATCATCTTAATTCGTCTTGAAAGTGTAGGACACAAAGAACAATGTCTAATCAGTTCACGAGATTTTTCATTTTTCTCTTTCTTTTAGCCTTTGCTCCCAGCTTTTGCTTCTCTAGCAAGAGTAGTTCCACTCGTGGCGGTCCTCTCTCCCCACACTTTTACGACCATTGTTGCCCAAAAGCTCAAGAGATCGTAAAGTCCATTGTGGCCAAGGCTGTGGCCAAAGAAGCTCGCATGGCAGCTTCGTTGCTTAGGCTTCATTTCCACGATTGCTTTGTCCAGGTAATATCTTGCAATATTAACTAGCAAAATCTCTCGTTTTTAATCATATTTAAGATGCCATAAGGAACAGAAAACATCGATGGTCCATGCATGCATGCATGTCTGTCTGTCGTGATCTTTGTAAGCAAAACCTTGTAATATTTTTGCAGGGCTGCGACGCATCTCTGCTGTTAGACAGCAGCGGAAGCATAGTCAGTGAGAAGGGGTCGAATCCTAACCGGAACTCGGTACGAGGGTTTGATGTCTTAGACCGGATTAAATCTGCATTGGAGAAAGCGTGCCCTCAGACTGTATCTTGTGCTGACATTGTGGCTCTTGCTGCTAGAGACTCCACTGTTCTAGTAATTGCCGACACTTTATAATTCATGAAATAAATTCTTTGTATAATTATATATTATAAGTAGCGGACCGAATTCGTAATTTTACTGATCATCTCTCATGTACGTGGTCATAATTATTTTGCTGGATGGTGACAAAATAAGAATAATTAGCTATATATATAGTCAATAATTCCAGCGTACGGCCTAACCATCTTTTGAATATTCAGGCCGGTGGACCCAGCTGGGAGGTTCCATTAGGAAGAAGGGACTCCAGAAGTGCAAGCTTGAGTGGCTCCAATAACGACATTCCTGCTCCAAACAACACTTTCCAGACTATTCTCACCAAGTTCAGGAGACAAGGGCTTAATGTTGTTGATCTTGTTACTCTATCCGGTAATTAAAGAGCATGCAGCTTAATTAATGTTCCATAATTGTGATAAACCCTATAGTATATCCTGAATATTTTTTTTACAATTTAGAAAATTAGAATGTTATAATCACAAAGAGATTGTAAAAAAGTAATCTAATTATAAACTAACGTAATTTCATGTGATTTATCATATCTACTTTATAATAAAAATAATTTTATAATCGGTCGAACCACATCAAGCCACGTCAATTTATGAGATTATTTTTTTATATGTAATGGAAATATTCTAGTCACAAAAAAATTATACAAAAGCAATCCTACAAACTGATGCAAGTTGATGTGGTTTGTCAGATTGTAAAGTTATTTTTATTGTAAAGTAAATCTAACCGATCAATTGAAATCACGTTAGTTTATGTAATTTCTTTATAAATGCAGCAGTACTCTGTATGTAATCCCTTTATAGCTAGAGTATTTCAATTTATAAAAAAGTTAAGACTTGTGGGCTCCATTTATGGGCATCATATTCTAGTACTACTTAAATTAATAAATTGATCATCATGACAACATTATTGTTGACGAAAGATTGAAAATAATATATGCAGGGAGTCACACGATCGGAAATTCCCGATGCACCAGCTTCAGACAGAGACTGTACAACCAGTCAGGCAATGGGCAGGCGGACAACACACTTGATCCATCCTATGCTGCCCAATTGAGAAGAAGATGCCCAAGATCCGGTGGTGACCAGAACCTGTTTTTCTTGGATTTTGTTAGCCCCACCAAGTTTGACAACAGCTACTACAAAAACCTGTTGGTTTCCAAAGGCCTGTTGAGCTCTGACCAAATTCTCCTAACAAAGAGCCAAGCAACTATGCAACTGGTTAAGAAATACGCAGAGAACGGTAAGCTTTTCATGGAGCAGTTCCCTAAGTCCATGATTAAGATGGGAAATATTTCTCCATTGACAGGTTCAAAGGGAGAGATTAGAAAGAACTGCAGGAAGATTAACTCGTGATTTTTATTTATTAATATAATTACTGCATGCATGCACTACTTCCATTGAGAAAAACTCGAAATTATTGTGTTCCTTGGGCATCGATCCAATCTGTTTGTTCCCTGACTTCTTTAATTTGGTGTGTATTGTTGGGCTTTTACCTAATTAATTTGTGAAATAAAAATGTCAAAACGTAAACTTTTTTTGTACTAATTCATGTATGACAGCTTTTTATATGTGTTTTGTGTGTTGATAAGCGGACTTGTAAATAGAGCTTTATTATTTATTTTAGCTCATATATATATATATTTATATATATAGATGTCATGTATTCAATGCTTGTAATGATACGTACTTCACCATGTCTTTTTTTTTATATATATATATAAAAATGTTCATTTTCCAAATAAGAATGTTGAAGCAACATATTTTCTCAAATATCTTAATTTGTGGACATTTATGAGCAACAAATTAAGAATATACGATAATAAAAGAAATATTTAAAAAAAAAAAAAAAAAAAACACATATGAATGACCCAGAGCTTACCCAATTCGACTCACATACATCGATGATACATAGATTTCGTTGTCTCTCCACTGACCGTGGTATCTGTTGGGCCTAAAATCAGGCCCAGTGATATGGGCCCAAGGGAGAGAGATATGAAGAATGTTAGGAGCAATTGATAAGGTGGCAAGGAATTATTAAAAGAAAAATACTACTTTGACACCTTATTTATTTTAATTTTTTTACTTAATGGTTAAGGAAGTAACTATTAACGTATTGATATATTTTTATATTTTTAAAAAATATTTTAAAATGATAAAAAAAATATAGATAAAAAAAAAATAAAAGAATCCAATTTAACCTATTGGTCAAATGGAGCGGTGCTACTCAAACGGCAGAGTAGCTCCGCTCTTTCAATAAAGTCAGTTGAAACATATTACTTATCCATTCTAAAGTTGAACAGTAATGAGAAATGCAATCACTCATTTTTAAAACAAACATCTAAATAATTTTTATCAATTGAAAATTGCAAGTTCAATAATCTCAGGGTCTAATGTTCAACCCTAATAAATTCATCACGAGAGATGGCAAATATCAGTTGAAGTACTCCTCCTTTGGGTACGTCAGTCAGTCATCCTGCCTCACTTTCTCTTTCAATAATGTGAGAAAGAAGTCGAAATTAAGTCCTTAATAAGATTTTTTAACATTTAACGGAAACTTTGTCCGACAATCATGGGGGCTGCCGGTCGCTGAGTCTTTGCAATTTTGGAGTCGCTTTGTGATGGTTGTTTGGGATCAAGTAAACATGTCTAATCAAGAATGGAATCTTCGTTACTGAGGTGTGCAATGGACAGTGACGTTGTTCATGGGCACTGTAATATAGGCAGCAATGTAAAATCGTGTGTATTTGATTGAATATTGCAGTAACTGTTGTTAGAATACATCCAGAATTAGAGCTGCTGGGGAAAATGACGAAATGGGTCGGTGCTTTCAACATCGTATGAGATTGGGACAGAAAGTTTTCGGCTTGGGGCATATAATCTCTCAACCATCATTTCATTGTAAGATGTTGATTGAACATTAAAAGAACAAAAAGAAACTCAATCCCAGAGAAAACTTGCAAATATATTTCGATAGCTTTGTTGGCATCAGGGACACCATGGATGGGTGTGACCAGGCAAATTGGTCTTAACCCCATGATCAACTGAATCATTGCCAAACAACAATTAGATCAAGATCTTCATCCGAATAAACACATATACATGAAAATGTCAAATTTTGGATAAATTAAATGTCATTGAATCCATAAAGCTAGATTTCTCATCACGCAACCATCACTGTGTTAACGTCACGTATTATATGTGAAGAGATATAACAGCCCATTTTATTGATGATGATTGGATCTTGCATAGGAGGATTATAAATTTTAAGAAAATTCATGATCACAAAGGAATAACAATAGGAAAAGAGAATGAGTCATCCGTACTTGGATGGAGCATAAAGAAGATATTTACAATCACAATCGACAATACATCCTCTAATACTACGGCCATCAATTATTTGAGGAAAATTGCCAAACTTAGAGATTGTATGATATTAGACAATGAACTTATGCATATAAGATGTTGTGCACATATTTTGAATCTTATTGTCCAGGACGGATTGAAATAAATTGATAAATCAATTGTCAAAATTCGAAATGCAGTTAAATATGTGAAGTCTTCCCCTGCAAGACTTAATAAGTTCAAATCATGCTTAGAGAAACAAAATATTTTGGGTGGTGACCTTCTTTGTCTTGATGTTCCAACTAGGTAGAACTCAACATATGTAATGTTGAGTGTGACTCTCAAATATTATGCGGCTTTTGAGGTGATGCAAGATGAAGACAATGAGTTTGGTCCATATTTACGTGAGGTTGGACAAGGAATACCAACTTTACATGATTGGGAAACTATCAAGGTTCTTGTACAATTTTTGAAACTTTTTTATGATACTACTTTGCGGGTTTCAGGCTCAGTTTATGCAACTTCAAATTTTTTCATTAGAGAAATATTTACAATCTATAATTATTTGAACAAATTTTCTATGAGTGAGAGTAATATACTGAAAACCATGTCGGATAGGATGTTGTTGAAATATGACAAGTATTGGAGGGATTTTGAGAAATTGAACAAAATGTTATTTATTGCATCTATGCTTGATTTGCGCTTCAAGTTGGAAGTTTTGAAGTTTTATTTTTGAAATATTCTTGGAAATGAGTGAGCGTCTAAAGTTGTTGATTGGTTAAGAAGGATGATTGAGTAGATGTATAAGCAATATTCAAAATCCAGTGTAGGTTCAAGTATGGGCCAATAAGTGTTGGTGAGACCCAAAGCAACACTTCTTATGATAATGTGGATGATATATTAAGTATGTTTAAAAAATATCAAGAATCAAAAGGTGTGGTAGAGTCTAAATCAGAATTGGATAAGTATTTCATGGAAAGTGTTGAAGGATCAATACCCAACTTTGATATTCTACAATGGTGGAAGGTGAACTCAATCAAATATCCGATCGTAGCCAATATGCCTCGAGATGTGTTAGCTATTCTCATATCTATTGTTGCTTCTAAATCTGCATTTAGAGTTGGAGGTTGTGTCTTAGATTCATTTTGTAGCTCATTGGCCCCAACAACAGTTGAATCTCTTATCTGTACACAAAACTGGTTAATGGCTCCCTCTATTAATTATGATTCCCAAGATGTAATGAAAGATGCTGAAAACTACAAGTTAGAAACCAGTAAGTTTAATTAATTATATATTTTCTTATAGTCATTTCAATTAATTATATGTTTAACATAATTTTGTATTTCATGTAAAGATAACTTTGAAGAATATTTTGAATAAGGCCGATTGATTATTACAACAAGGCCACAGCTACAAGTCCATGTATTTTGAAATATACAAGTTAGAAGTACAAGATGACACTGTAATATTGACCCCTAGCCTATCTGTATTTCTTTTTTATTTGTATCAAATTGATATCTTTTGAATGTGTTGATAACTTGATACTTTCATTTTTGTCACTTGAAATCCAATTATGATATTCTAACTTGGCACATATTACTTTTCTGCAAAAATGAGAACTAAAAATAAAAAGCATTCTAAGCAATTATATATATAAATTTCTATTTAAAATTTTTAATTATTAATTTCCCGTGCATATGCGGGCAAGTCGACGACTACTTCATGGTATTCTTCCCCTTTTTTCAACTGAAGTAAAAGAATATTAATTTACAAGATTTCAAATAAATTATACAAACTAGAAATACAACTTGTTGAATTGATGTTAGCATTTCTGATGGCCACCTTGATGACCATTTTGCTTTTGCCTATGTTAAAACATTGGAACAAGACTATTTCAAATATTTTGTATAGAATGGTAATAGAATTTTCTAGTAGGTAGAGAGAGAGAGAAGGAAAAAAAAAAAAAAAAAAAGAGAAGGTCGGAATACCTTTTTCCGAAAACACTATCGGGTTAGGTAATCAGCCACACAGAATAGGTGTTATCGGGTCAGATTGGGAATGATGCTATCGGGTCGGGTCGGGCCAGATGAACAGTCCTTTAATAACGTGGCACTGACCATCAACCATTAATCCAGCTCTCTTTTTTTTTTTTTTTTTTTCAAAATAACAAATTTAAAAGTTGGTAAATAATGTAAAATCTTCATAATGAGAGAAAATAGTAAGATGTCAGTGTCCCGTTTTCTTCTAGGTTGTATGAAAACATGATGCAGCAAAGCTTTCTAGAAGATGAATAACTCATTGAGAACGAGTCATTAATTATTATTATTATTATTATTTTAAATACACGACATTTTGAGGTTTCCAAGTGTAATCTTTCAGACAAGCGGGAATCGACCGTTTGGCAACGGAACTCCATTCCATTCGGCTAATGCTAAAGTCGTCTATATTTGACTTTGACTACAAAACTTACCAACTTCATAATTGAATACAGTTCTTCACGCAGCCTGGCCGCCATTGATAGGATTGAGCACCACTATCTCCTCCTGCTCTGTGAGATTTCCAAAAAGTGAGAAAGCATGAGTGAGGTAAATCACCAAAGCATCAAAACCAATGGAATATGGATGCACATAGCAGAGCAAGGGGAAGGACCTCTAGTGCTTCTTCTTCATGGGTTCCCAGAAACTTGGTACTCATGGCGCCACCAAATCACTTTTCTGGCAAATCATGGTTATCATGTGGTTGCACCTGACATGAGAGGCTATGGTGACTCTGACTCCCCGCTGAGTCCCAACTCCTACACCATGTTACATCTTGTGGGTGACCTCACAGGCCTTTTGGACCATTTTGGTGAACAACAGGTATCATTTAGGTTCGAGTAATTATTAGATATTCCTGGAATATGAAACATAATATTCTTATCTTATCATAAGATTTCATGTCAATTAAAATTTTAATTGCATGACGTGTGGTTATAGGATGAAAGTACCACAACATCCGAGTTTACTTAATAATTTTCCTACACATACATACGTCTTTATGGGACTGTCAACTCTTCATCTTTGTCCTCATTTTGTGTAATGAGAAGGCATTGGTGGTGGGACATGATTGGGGGGCAAATGTTGGGTGGTATCTGAGCTTGCTGAGGCCTGATAGAGTCAAGGGGCTAGTTACTCTATCTGCTCCATACTTCAACAGATCTCCAAGTTCTAAAGTAGTCGAATTTTTCAGAACAATGTTTGGTGATTGGTTTTACATCTGTCAGTACCAGGTACCATGGTTTATGTTTGTGTGTACTTGCATATAAATACTATGCATATATAAGGTATCATAGATGTGACTTACTTGTTGATGTTTTGATGTTTGGTTGACTAGGAGCCTGGAAGAGCAGAGAGGGCATTTGCAAGGTATGATTATCTAACAGTGATGAAGAAGTTCTTGCTCGTAACCAAGACAGATGCTATGATAGCTCCTCCAGGTATGGAGATAATTGATTATCTGGAGACCCCATCGGTGTTGCCGAAATGGATTACTGAAGAGGAACTTCAGGCCTACGCAGACAAGTTCCAGGAATCTGGCTTCACGGGTCCTCTCAATTATTATCGTGCCATGGACCTGTAAGTGTATAAACTTCTGTGACTTTAGTTTGTGTGTATATATATATATATATATGGGGAGGGGGGGCTCGGTTAAAAACATGCAAACACCTTTAAACAACTCAATATACTACCTACAATACATTGAAACACCGTCTAAATCTTAAAGCCTATGCACAGAATAAAATATCGAACCTTCAGAATATTGTATCTAGTTGTAAAATTGCATGACGCGCAAAAATAGTTAAAATTATTTTATAAAAAAAGAATATGACTAATAAAGTTAATATATCTTGAGTCATTATGCAATCAACAAAACCTTTAAGAGTGTCACAATGTCAACACTTTGATCTCCAAAATCTAATTGAGCATTCTCTTCCTTTGCTTTGTTATATTTGTATGCTAGTGATGAAATGTATCAATTCTCGGGAAGAGAGGAGTCATGACTCCCCCTGGACAATTGAATCACTCCACCTATCATTTTGAGAAGCTTGGTTTCAAATCTAAATTAGAACAGCAGAGAAGTATACCACGCTAATATGCCTTGTATTGTAATCTCAGTGTCACACATCGACGTGCCCATTAAACCATTTACGCGGCTGAGAACCCTCACAGTCCAAACACAGAGACAATCATCAAGGGTGCACCCTACCACTAAACTAATAGTCTATCATGCGGACCTCCTGCTAGAGCCTGCTATGTTAAAAGCAAAAGAACCTCATCCCTCTCTTTCCTTTCTTATGTCCTCATGCCTGAATTCCACAAGTGAATAGAATGTTGGATCTATATTGGATCTCACCTAAATCTCCCCATCTATCCTCTTGAGAAGTTTTTCAACTACTGATTCAAAAAGAGTATCCAAAATAATGTGCCTTGGATGATCTACGGTTAGGCACTGCTGAGTGCTGAGCACATTGATCTATCTATGTGGTCAGTGCACTTTGTCTATATGTTTTTACATTGAGAATTCTATGCATACCATGAGATGCCAAAGGGGCTGGTTACTTCCCAAAGAGATCTTCCTCATTTCTATATAAATGCTAGTTTAGCAAGAATACACAAGAAAAGTATTTCAGCTTCCCAAACTTTGCTCAAGTTGAGAGAGAACAAAAACCCTTTACATAGTGTCAAAGAAACTATACTCCCCAAGAGCCATAACTTAAAGATTCTTTAAATTCTTTTAAAATTCAATAAGCTTTATGAATCCATTGGTTACAACACTAAAAGGCATGAACTAAAAACACTAAAACAAAGTTCAATGGTATGGTAATATTAATGAAACGAAATTGAAAATTTAATTCAATATATGGGAGGGAAAATGGCAAATGCTAATGTGGGTGAACAAGAGCAAATCCCATTAAATAATGCTTATAAAATTGTATATTGTAACAAGTACACACTATTATGATTATAGTCAAATGTAAAACTCAACTCTCACACTGTCACACATATACAGATTAAAATCATTGCTCATACCAGTACTCCGTTTTTACTCACTACTTTCTTTCAACATGTGACAGGAACTGGGAGCTTCTGGCACCATGGCAAGGATCAAAAATTACTGTCCCAACAAAATTCATAGTAGGTGACAAGGATTTGAATTTCGAATCTTTTGGTACTAGGGAATATGTGACGGGGGATGTTTTCAAGGAACTTGTCCCCAATCTCGAAGTTGTTTTCCTAGATGGGCACCATTATATCCAACAGGAGAAAGCTGAAGAAGTCTCAGATGAAATTCTTTTGTTCATCAGGAAAATTACCAAGGATCAGTACATTTCCTCGTGTTTAAAAAACCATGGTTAAAAATATTGTATATAGAATCTTGGAGCATCCATACACCTAGGGAACCGACCAATGTGGTTTGGCATAAATGCCACCTCTGCCAATTGTTTCCATCA
Organism: Pterocarya stenoptera; assembly: GCA_003123785.1. Lineage (NCBI taxonomy): Eukaryota > Viridiplantae > Streptophyta > Magnoliopsida > Fagales > Juglandaceae > Pterocarya > Pterocarya stenoptera. The sequence continues at coordinate 746,962 of QEOT01000398.1, forward strand.
AACTCAAAATAGTGGTATGCCTTTATGCAATAAAGACAGAAAAGTCACACTATCCTTTTCTTTTCTTTTTTTTCATGAATAAGATTTCATTAAACTAAAAAAAAAAAAAAAA